>PVJH01004420.1:0-125783 GCA_004026705.1 Nesogale talazaci
CCCTTGGAAGTTTCCCACAGTGCAATTCTTCATGGGAGCAGAAGCTCCATTTTTCTCTCTTGGAACAGCTGATGGTTTGGAACTACTAACCTTGCCGGGAGCTGTCCAACCTATAACCCCACGCTACCCAAACCCCAAACCAAGCTCACGGGGATTGCCTCAGAGTGGGCCCCTGGGGGGAGCTGCTGGCGGTTTTGAAACTCAGACCATGCAGGTCTTAACCCGACAGGTAATCATTAGGCCATCAGGGTGCCTAGGATTCCACCAGCACTCCTTACAAAGTATTGTCCCAACTCTACTTCAAATCAATTGAAAACGTCTTTGGATGTAAGACCCAATAAGTGGTCATTTTTTAGCTTCCTTGGCTGATTCTAATGTGCAGTAGTGTTGAGATTCAGATAGACATTTCATATGCTACGTCTCTATAGAACCTCTGTACAACCATCTGTATTGTAAACTCAGTGATTTTAATGAAAAGTTACTTTAAATTGTTTCTATTCTTTATATTTAGCAACCAATCCAAAGTCACAATTTCAAGAAATCAAGCAAACACTCTAAACTAGTCATTGTTCCCCAAATAGTATCATATGAATCTTTTATATTATGAATGAATCATCTGGACTACATAATGAGTTGGCACCAATGCACCAAACGTAAATAGAAAACATTTCTACAGAAAATATGGACTCAATGGTAAGATGAAAATGGAAGAAAGTATTCAGCCTGTAGGATGTAAACCATGCACACTTCCTTTTGCTCAGTCTATGTTCTCCCCTGTGTTCCTTATCCTACCTACTCAGCTATGGGTCTTTTCTCATAGTCCTTCCCTGGGATGCACTTCTCTGTGTCGAATTCATTGGAAAATGACATCTCCCATATATGCATCACTAGAAACAAGCATTTTCCCAAACCTTCTATTCAGGTGCTTCTGAAATATATGTCTTCTGAACATTTTATATCAAAGCATTTTTAATTAAAGCTTGAATTTCCTCTGAACTAAGAAGACTAGACCAGACCAAGGACTGCCACATCATTTTTCTCCTCATTATCACCTCGTTAAGATCCCAGAGCATGCCTCAGAGGCAGGGGGCTGAGACATGCAGCTTAACAAGGTGATAATGAGGAGAAAATGTCTCCAGACTGTTTGGGGCACAGCTCATGCCAGGGCAGAGGATGGCAGACAGAGTTGGAGTACAGAACACACTTCAGTTACCAAATAGTCTCTGAATGGTTTTGGATTCTTTAAGGTAAACAAACTGTATTTTCTTCTGGTTACCAGTGGTGAACCAGGATAAATAAAAATGCAGATTTGAACCCAAGACTTCGTGGTCAACAATGCAAGTTGCGTCACATTATTTATTATTCTTAGTACTATGAACATGGATATATAGCTAGGAATGTTACTATTCAGTTAAAAGACTCTATTCTGCAGCTTTTCATGAAGTTGGTTCATAAAGCATGTCTGTTCTTTCCTGTAATTGTCATCAAGTTGACTCTAACTCATGTTGACTCCAGAAAGGAACAGCTCGTTAAGTTTCCAATGTCTGGTGTTTCCGGAAGTGACTAGGTCTTTCTCCTGGTATCCCTGGGTGAACTCGAACCTCTAGACTTTCAGTTAGTGGGCAGCCACATCATCCACTTTGCACCACCTAAAGGCTCCTGTGTGACTTGTTGATTATTTGCTGCCTTTCAGTTTGCCTTAAGCTCATGGAGATCTCATGCACAAGGGAATGTAATGTTGACCCATCCATGTCATCCACAAGATTTGTTTTGTGTACAACCATTGTTAACCATGGTATTTTTAGTGGACAATTTTAGGTTGTAGATTGCCAGGCTTTTTCCCTCCTAGTTTATAGTCTAAAAACTATGTTGGAAACTGTTAGGCGTTATAGCAACATGCAAGCTCCCAGCTGACAGCTGCATATAGCCTTCCTTGGCAGGGAATTGAATACTCGAATCATTCTTCTGCAGAGAAACCAGAAATTCTTCAACTGAAACATCAGTACCTTCTGCTACTTCCTAGAAGTGTCTTAAAAGAGATTTTTCTTTTCAGCACCTCTTTTCTACTTTCTGCTGGTTGGAAATGAAATAACTGGAGTTCAGTGACAATTAAGCACAAGATAGAAGGATTCTGGGTTTGGACAATCATGGAATGCCATACAACCTCCTTATGGATTCTTTTTGATTTCCTCTCTGTATCACAGAGAGAAACAAAGGTTTATCCTTTTTAATCACCAGGTTTTCTTGATAGTGGTATTGGCACTTAAGATAAATCCAGTATGACTGTATATATATATATATATATATATATATATATATATATAATGGTTTAACTTTGTGTTTAACTGATGTCATGTGCACACATCTTTTCATCCTCAAATATCTAAGTTATCCTCAACCTAGACAATAATAATAGTTCACTAGAACTGCCTCATACCAGCTCACAAGAGCCAATTCTTACATACTCAGAATTGTCCAAGCCGATTAGTAGGTACTGTCATTATAAACATTAAATTATATGAATTAAAATTAAATGTTTTTTTATTAAAAATCAAAGATAATTAATGTCCCCCTTTGCCCTAATTATGTCATCATTTTCAATGCCCTTGAGTTAATTATCATCTACTGTACCTCTATGATATGCTCACATACAGTAGCTACTTTTTCACTGACATGGAGTTGATTCTGACCCATAGCTATGAATTTTTTCCCCAACTCTTGATCAACAACGTGACATGACTCTTTGGAAATTAGTCATGGTCAGAGTGCTTTTATTACAGAAATTAGTAAATGCTCAAGATTAGAAAATGCTTGGTTTATGGGTTGTCTGATCATTAAAAGAGTGGTGGAGAAAATTTAGATAATGCAAATTAAATTTTAAAAGTATGCTGTGCCCAGCGCTGAAGTTGAAGGCTGTTCCCCAAATTTCTTGGCATGCTTGCTTGAGGAGCGAGCATATCCAGTACTGCATCTGCTCGCTGAAGCACTTCAATCGGTATTCTGTCGAGTCCTGGACTCTTGCTTGTTGCCAAGGCCTTGAGTGTAGCTTGTAGTTCTTCCTGTAGCACCTTCAGTCCTTGAACATGTGCAACCTTTTTAAAACACCAACAGATGGTGTTTGGTTCAGTCACTGTGTATCTGTTCCATCTTATTTTGATGCTTCCCATCTCAAGGTTTGCCTATAGATTTTTTCAAAATTATTATTTGAAGCTGGAAATTTTTCTCCAATTCTTTCAGCTCTAGAAATGCTAATTATGTTCTTTTCCTTTTGCACATTTGATTAAAATATTTTTCTTTGAAGTATTCTATTCAGCTCTCTGTTCATCATTTCTTCTAGTTTCTCTAGCTTCTACATACAGGAGGAAGTTTCAGAGTCTTTTCTGACATCAATTTTTTTCTTTCTTTTTTTATGACCTTTTAGTTTCTCCATGGATGACATCTCTGAGGTCATCCTATAACTTGCCTGGTCTTTGTTCCTGTTTTCAATGCATTAAATCTGTCCTTGAAATAGTTTCTAAATTCAGAAGGAATATACTAGGTTATATGTTCAATCTCATAAGCTTGCTTTAATTTTCTTCCGTTGCAACTTTAACTTGCATATGAACAGTTGATCTGTTTTCTACTGGGCCCATGCTTTGTTCTGATGAATGATATTGAGCTTCTCCCTTCTCTCTTTCCACTGCTGTAGTCTATTTGATTCCTATGTATTGCATTTATTTAAGTCCTTGTGTATAGTAGCCTTTGGTGTAGTTGAAAAGGGGTTTCTGCAATGAGTGAAGCTTTGGTCTTACATGAGTGTATCATGGAATCTCTGATGCTATTTCTAGGTCCTTTTACCTGACTGCTGATCCTTCTTGTTTCCTTCCAACTTTTGCTTTCCAATCACCAGTAATTATTGATGCATACTGATTGCATGTCTGATGAGTGTCAGATTGAATAAGGTGGTAAAACTCTTTAATTTCTTCATTTTGTGCATTAGCCATTGGTGAGTAAATTAGAATAATAATTATATTAGCTGGTCCTTGTAGGCATATGGATATTATCTTATCCCTGTACTGCAGGAGAAATCTTGAAACGTTCTTTCTAAGAATAAATGTCATGTCAATTTTCTTTTTCCCAGGAAAATAGACCATATAATTATCTGATTCACAATGGCAAATTCGAGTCCATTTCAGCTCACTAACACATATCAAACTTTATGAGTTATACTTTATTTTTAATGCTCTACAGCTTTCTTGGATTCACATGTCCTTTGCTATGGTCATTAATGGATGTTTACAGTTAGTTCTCCTGCATCCCCCTTATATTAAGTCACAACACTTCAGCAAGTGTCCGCAAAGCTTTACTCCAACCACTTCATTAAGTTTAGCCCTGCTAACCTAAAGAAGGCAGCTCTTCTCCAATCATCCAACTGGAGGGGCTCATTTTCTAGCTATATTTAAGACACTGTTCCACCACTTTCATCACTGGCTAAATTTGGGGTGGAAGCAGATTGCCAAGTCTTAGTCTGGAGGTTCCACAGAAACAGTTTTTACCAAGAATGACCTTCCTGCTATATTTTTAATACTGATAATATCACTTCTAGCATCACAGTAGCATGCAAACCGCCACAGCACAACACACTGAGAGATGAGTGATGAAGCTAAGATTTACTTAAATATAAAAACTTTACTCAAAAAATCCCCCAAAACTTTACTCAAGTACAGCTTATTTCATTCACCTTCATTTTTGTGCTATTATTGTTATACTTATTATGCATCCTTATGTCATGGACTTGAAAATATTGATGTAACTGTTATTTTTAATAATTGTAATGTAATTGTATGCTTCTTAAAGAAGGCTGGAATAAAGAAGAATGAGTACCTGTTGGCAAAGTTTGTTATACTGAGCTTCTTATTTGTTCTTTCTGGCAGTCTCATTTCTTCCTGTGGATTGAGTTGCCATCTGGTGCCATTCCCTACCCCAATGTAACTTTGTGTCCATCTGCCTCCTTTAAATTGTCATCCAAATATATTACACATCTATATATTATAGAAGCTGCAATCAAATTATATGCATGAAAATGAATTATATTCATGTAAATGAATTAATAAAAATATGCAATTGTTCCATCTTTTAAAATTATGTATGTAATTATTTTTATGGGTGCTTTTAATTTTTGTGTGGATTCCAATGAATGTCTGGGGTCACTTGCTGCTTTCATCCTGGAGAACTTCACGTAAGTATTTCTTATAAGGCAGGCCTGCTAACAAATTCTCTCAGTTTATCCAAGAACATCTTCACTCTGCCTTTTTTTAAGGTAGTTTGTGGAACGTGAGTTTTTAGCTGACATTTTTCTTTAAACACTGTAACAGAATTCCAGGAATGGAATGAATGCCAATGGTTATGTTTCAACAAACAGGTGCAATATTGGAGACTTCACTTGTCTATATCAAGAAATTTAGAATATTAGTACCTGGTTAACTGATTGAAAGAGATCCACATTTGGGCACAGTCTAAAAAAGAGGGGCAAAAAGAATATGAAAATTATCAATGATATTAATATCAAGCAAGAAATATTTCATTTAAGTTAATAACTGCAGCCAGACATCAACAGGAAACTGCCAGATGTTCAAGTAAGATACAGGAAATGATGTATAATGAGAGGTATCATTGTGTCAGCTTAATTTTGATGGAAAGCAGAGAATAGCAGAAAGATGCTTGTCTATGTGTTATCCACTGCACAAAGTCATTTGACTATATTGATTATAATATACTATGGATCACCTTATAAACAGTGGGGTTTGCAGAACATTTGACTGTGTATATGTGGAAACTGTACACAGATGAAGAGATAGTTAGTTGAAAAAAGCAAAGAGATACTCCAGAGTAGCAGACTGGAAAGGCTATGTGGCAGATTTGTATCTTTTCTTCTTGCTTATTAAATATTAATCAATAATTATTCTATTACATTTATTTTGAATAAATAATTCTAGAATCTAATCTATATGAAGAAGATCATGGCATCCAGGGTAAAGGAAGACTCATTAACAACTTGTGCTGTTAGACAGCACAACCTTCTTTGTTCAAGATGACTTGAGGCTTTTATTGATAATGATAAGACTACCCAGCTTTCAGTCTGAAATGCAACTTAATATTAGCAAATAAAGTTAAAACCTTTACAACTGGACAAATAAACAACAACATGATACATGGAGAGAAATTTGCACTTGTCAAGAATTTCATTCTAGTTGGATCAACCAGCAGCACCTTCGGGAGAAGTAGTCAAGAAATCCAATGACATTATTGCATTGGGAAATTCTGCTGCAAAGAAGCAAACAAATAAGCAGAATATTTAAAGAGTTAAAAAATAAAATGTCATATTGATGACTAAGTAATCCAAACCAAACTCATGGTCATTAAGTCAATTATGGCACATACTGAATTTTCAGGATGGAGTTGAACTTCCTCTGTAAGGTTCCAAGGCTGGACACCTTTAAAGGTGCAGAAAGCCTTATCTTCCTCCTGAGCAAGACTACGATAGGCTTGACCCAAGCACTGGTCCTTTCAATTGTTTCATATGCATGCTAAAAAAAAATCTCTTGAACGATGAAAAGAAACCAAAAATAATGCATTTGCACTGTAATAGCGGAAAAGAATATTGAATACATCATGAACTGTCCAAAGAACAAACAAATCAGTCTTGCAAGAAATACAACCAGCTGGAGTTGGAATGCTCTTTACTAAACAGGATAGTGAGACTTTGTCTTACTTACGTTGGACAAGTCATCAGGAAAAGATATGAGGTTTGCCAGAGGGTCAACCATATGAGAAAAACTCTTGGTGAGCTGGATTGGCCCAGTGGCCTCCACAATGGCCTGGAACATGGCAATGGATACAGAGATCGTGTGGAACCGGGCTATGGCTTGTTTTGTAAGACACAAGGTTGCTATGGCTCTAAGTTGGGTGGACAGCAAGAACAACACCGGCAACATCATCGCACCTCTGAATACAAATTTGTATTTCTATCCCTACCCACAGTTGTGTAAAACCTATATTCGAGTTATTTGACACTCCTATTCCCCCACAAGGGGACCTGGTGGTGTCAGGGGTTATTTGTTGGAAAGCTGAGGACAAGGTCCATGGTTGGACACTCCAACAGCTCCCAGGAAGAAAGATGAGACTTTCCGCTCCCATTTATCTTACCCTCTCTGGAACCTCTTGGGGTGGTTCTAGTCTGCTCTTTAGAATCTCTATAAGTACCAGTTCACTTAATGAAACTTAATTAGTTTCTTAGGTTCCCCCCTCCAGAGTCATTATCATTATTAGCATTATTCTGTTATTTGATCAATGACTTGCTGAAGTAACTCTTTGAAGTCAAATTCTCCCAGTGTTCAGCCTCTGGTTTCCCTGCTAAGGTTTTTTTTCTTTGGCCTTTGTCTATTTTTTACCTTGTCTACTTAGGAGTTAGCTGCCTCTTGTGTGGCTTAAGCCATTGATTTGTAAAAGGCTACCCTTAAGTCACCTTGACCAGTGTAATTCTTAACCTTTAAGGCTGGGTTCACAAATGTCTTTAAAAAAAGATGCACACTACCTGCCATCTACTCAATTCCAACTCATATAATTTGCTCTTATTGTTTAGTGAGTTTGCATTTTTGCTCCCTATCCAATCAAAGATTTCCCTCCCTAATGGCTTCTGAGGGGGGTTAATTTTGAATATGCACAGAGTCTTCCTGCTTGCCTCTCTGGTGGTTGCCTCTGGATCAGAATAGCGTATTGTTCAGGTTGTGTCTATGAAAGAGGGACTTTGGTCTCATCTAATGGATCTGCATGAAGCTTGGAAAATTGTTTTCCAATGCAAAGTACACCCTGATCTGGTTGTTCCAACATGCGTACAGCATAGTACACGCACAAACTTCAAACTCTTCATAGTTAATTGTGAACCGAGAAGATTTCTGCTTGACTGTTTCCCTGGTTCTATTAAATATGAATTATTGGTCTCCTATTACTTGCTGATCACCAAAATCTACTGTTTCTAACAATGTCTTTAGACCTCTGTGCTGTCAATGCATATCTCAAATGAAATTTATTCACAGAGACAGATTTGTTTATCCTTGGTACGTTCAATATTCTTCATCAGCAGCACAATTCAAACACATCAATTCTTCCTCATTGTGTTAGTCTAGGTAGACTAGAGGAACAAATTTCATAGACACGCATATGGATATAAGGAAAAGGTTTATATACAAGAGGAACTGGACATTGAGAAAACATCCCAGCCCAGTCCAGTTCAAAGTCATAAGCCCGATATTAACCCATATGCCCCAAATCAGTCTATAAAGTCTCCTTCCGAATCACGAAGTCGCAGGTCAGTGGGTGCAGAATCCCAGTGCTGGTAGGGGTCTCCCCATGGCTCCTCGCTTTCAGAGCTCAGGGTCCATCAACAGCATCCCGTGGTGGCAGAAGCAACTCATTGCTGGCAGAGGTCTCCATGTGGCCGCCCCAGCTTCAGAGGTCTGCCTCCATCAGGGCAAGCCATGTGGTCTCTCCACCAGCTCCTCCAACTTCTCAGATGCTGCCATCTTGTCTTGTCTGTGATTCACCATCTCTGAGACTAACTCCCAACAACTGGGGAAGATAGCTTCTCATCTTCATGAGGGAAATTTCCCAGATGTATCAGGAGAAAGCCATGCTCACATAGAGGCCTCACTGGCTACTCAATGGCTATCTCCAGACTAATAGGCCAGACTCCACGCCCACATCTCAATCTTGAAATTACCATAAGCGCTTGACTGCCACACTCATTCACAGTGCCAGAGTGCTCTTTAGAGGTTAGGATGTTGAATTTTGGTCTTACATACTTAGACAGTGTTCTAGGAGAGACCAGTTCCTGGAGGAGGATATCAGGCTTGGTAAAGTAGAGGGGCAGTGAAAAAGAGGATGGTCTTTAACACGGTGTAAGTGACACATAACAGCTGCAACAATGGGTTCAAGCATAGGAACAGTTAGGGAGACAACACAGGCCTGAACAGTGTTTCCTTCAGTTGTGCATAGAGTCACCTAACAGCAACAACCACTAAGAAAGGACTGCAGAACCTTTTATTTTTTCCCCTGAGAAGAATCCCTGCATGACTATACTCGAGCTGATGCTAGAGATCTGTTTTTATCAAGCACCACGAAGCTAAAAGTATCTCTGAGTAGTAACCCTTGGGTTCCTTAGCTTTCTGAGATCTACCCTACATGCAAGCTGGGATGGAAGCAATCAGGCCCAGGTAGTCTCCATTTGATACCCTTGGAGTAGAATTTATGAATTACCCCAGGTGTAGGGAGAGGAATCTGTGACCCCTGACTGCTTTCCCCTGGAATACAGCATCTGTAGTGTGACCAGTAGAATATGAAATACAGACCACCTGCTCTTCCACTTTTGAAACCATACTTTCAGACAGGAGTCTCAGGGAAGAGAAATCCCTCATGTTCTAGAAACTAGATGATACCTCTCTGGATTAGCGTGTCTAAAGTAGAACTGTGATAACAAAGTAAGGAAGCAAGATATGACTTATGCCAGAGGCCCTCCCTCACTATCCCTACTGAAACAGTATATTTTCTTGAATGAATGTTTCTCCATTTTCTAAATACCCTTAAGATAATTTCCCACATCTTTAAATTATTTTTAAAAAATAATTATCATTCATTTAAGTTATATTTCTGGGGAGAGAATCCTCTGAGCTTCTTATGCTGCCATCCTGGAAATCCCATGTAAATTATTCTTTTTAAGCTACTGGTTTTTGAGGCATGTTACGGCAAGGTACCTCCAATAGATAACAGAATGTGACTCCAAAGAGGTAGATGGAAAACTTAATAAAAACAGACTGGGAGAATGAAAATGTGCTATATTTAATAGAATAACATTCCAAAGGATCAAATAGAAGGTAAATGCTTAAAAAATGATGATGGCAACATATGTACAAATGTGCTGGATATAACTGATGTGTGGAATTTTATAAGAGCTGTAAGAGCCCCCAATAACATGACCTTTAATGCCAAAACAAAAAAGTAATAAATAGGTTAAAACATAGAAGACAGATTCGAATTAAACAGACTTGAGACACGATTACTTCCTAAGAACAAAAGGGTTATGAGTGGGTAATATTAACAAAAGAAAGCTTTCACCGAGCGATGAGAGCAGAGGCAAATTCTTTGGAAACAGCTTCAGTCAAGGAGTAAACCAGAGTTCAGTCATCCTCAAATGAAATGTATTTTCTCAGAAAATACAGGCCACATTGTAAAAAGGACATTGAGAGAGTGTTTAGGTGGGGGAGAAGAGACGGCAAGAAAATAGACCGGAGTTTTTGGAAGGAGTGCTCACTCTCGCGGGAGGATAAAGCATCATGGTTAAGCCAATTCTGACTCATCATTGCTCCTCTTGTCTTTCTGCTTGTCGAGTAGCGGGAGGTTTTGAATCTCTGACTTTGCCACTGGAAATTGCCAGAAGTAAGTGGACAATATCAAAGCAGTGCTGTGGGAGAGAATCAAGAAGAAATGGTCATGGAAATGGGGATTGAGGGGTATATTATCTAGTTTTGTCCAGGGTTTTATCTATTTGTGTACTTGTATTTTAGAACAAAAGTATGATTTTAGACAGGAAAATTAGATTAATGCCAGAGAAGAAACTAAATAATGAGGAAGAACCATGAATTCATAGAGTTGTGATTTATAAAGATTAACTGAGACATATGTATATATAATATGTATATGTATATAGTATCTGAATGAAATATTTAAAAACTAAGTTGAGGAAACACACATTGCATAATTTTAGCCTTTCCTAAAAATACAAAACAAAGTTATCTCCAGAGTCAGTAAAATGAGCATTCAATTTAGTGAGGAGGCAGGAAGGAAAATTGGAACAAGAAATATGGAATGTCAAGATTCACATAGACAGTGTTGTAAAGGACCTAGTTAAGTTTAGGTAGCATATATTTACCTATTTTTTCTTTTCCTTGGAAACACTTAATATTAAGGACAGAAGCCAAGAAAATAAATATGACCCAAAAGATGTGTGCAAAGAAATTAGAAATCAAAGCAATAAGATTGTGTCAAAAGGCAGGTGTAAGAAAAAAGGGGAACAAGAAATTGAGAATAAAAATATCTGTGTCAATGAAATGGTGGACCTATGTTTTTTTTTTTGATGGATTAGAAGTTGGTGAGGAAAATCACCATGCTATGCTAGATCAACTAGAGAAACAAATTCTTTGTCTGTGTAACAGAGAGATTCATATCAAGAAGTAATTATATATCAGGAAAACATCCTAGTCCAGTCCAACTCAAGTCCACAAGTCTGATACTAGTCCATAAGTTCAATCCATAAATCCCTCTTCAGAGTCACAAAGCCCCTTGCAAGGATGCAGGAAGATCACTGGCTGGTGGGTGCAAAATCTTGTGGATTCATTGGCAGCAGATGCATGTCTAGGGTTTGAGCAGGTCTCACCAGTGGCTTTTCAGCATGGAGGTGAAGGCAGAGAGAGAAAAGATGGTGAGAGTGGTCCTCAGAACCCTCCTTATGAGGTGGTCATGACAAGTAGACACCATCAGACTATGATCTGATTGTCCGGCTAGACTCCACCTCTACACTTCAAGTTGACACAAAATCATTTAACTACCACAAACACCATGAAGCCATTTTACATGATATTTAAAACTACTCAATGACAGAGGTTGGAAAATTGTTTATGGACTCAATCCTTTCTGTGTTAGTTCAGGTAAACTAGAGAAACAACTCCATAGACACGCATATGGATATAAGGGTAAGGTTTATATATAAGAGGAATGGAACATTGAGAAAGCACCCCACCCCAGTCCAGTTCAATGTCTTAAGTCCAATATTAGCCCCTATGCCTGATACCAGTCTACAAAGTCTCCTTTAGATTCACGAAGTCACAGGCCAGTGGGTGCAGAATCCCAGCACTGCAGGGGTCTCCCCCAGGGCTCCTTGCTTCCAGGGATGAGTATCCAGTGGTGGTAGAAGCAACTCAGCGCTGGCGGGGGTCTTCACGTGGCTTCTCCAGCTTCAGATGTCTGGTTCCATCAGGGTAGGGCCACATGGCTTCTCCTCCGGCTCCTTCAGCTGCTCAGACACGCCATCGTGTCTTGTCCATAATTCGTCATCTCAGAGACTGACCCCCAACAACTGGGGAGATGGCCTCTCATCTCCATGAGGGAAATAACGTGAGATTTCCCAGAAGTCTCAGGTGAAAGCCATGCCCACACAGAGGCCTCATTGGCTACTCAATGGCTAGCTCCAGATTAATAGTCTTGGACTCCACCCCTACATCTCAGTCATGAAATAGTCATCTTGAATACATGACCAACACACTTTCTATCACCAGCTTTTTTAAATAAAACTTCATTGGCGTATAACCTTGTCTATTCATTTATGTATTAATGTCTCAGACTGTGCATATACTACAGAACAAAGATGAATGTTTTAATAGAGACTATATCACCTACAAAGCAGAAAACATTTACAACCTGGCCCTTTACAAAAAAAGTCTACTAATTCCTGATTAGTGGCATGAAAATATACACAGGATTTATTGATAAGGGCAAAAAAGAATATAAACTAATAGTTACAATATAGTCCTAAATTTTGAAAATAGTATATATATATATATGTATATGTATGTATATATTTGTACACATATCCAAAAACCCAACCAACCCCAAAACTTAGAATTGGAAGACTTATTAACAATCAGATAACATTACCCTGCTTGCTGAGAGTGAGGAGAACTTGAAGTACTTGCTGATGAAATAATCAAAGACTGCAGCCTTCATTATGGATTGCAATTCAATGAAAAGGAAACTAACCCCCTCACAAATGTACCCAACAGACAGCATCATGATGTAGAGATATGAGTTGATGCTCCAAAAATAGCTGTGGCAACTGAGAAGGTAGTCCTTATGTGTCCTCCTGCCCATCTTGCCCCCACAGGTAGGCAAGGCACCAGAACAGTCAGAGGCATTGTGAGTACATCCTGTTCCCCCCACCTTATCTGAATATCTGGTGTGTTTGCATCATAATGTTACTGGTGTGAGTAGTTTCTGGTATCCCAGCTCATTTAAACAATGAAAAGCATCACTCAAAAGACTCCACTCAGGGTAGGCTTTCCTGTTCTGCTGGCCACTCCCTGGAAGAAGCAGTACTGCATCTCCATCTATCCAGAAGCCCCTGATGAAAAGAAAGTGGTGTCTCTCAGATTGGCTGCCAATCAGTACTTCAGTCTCCCAGTAATTATGTGCAGGGAGCCAAGCCCTCTCTTGGTGTTGAGCAGACCATACACATGATAAAGGGAGAAAAGTTTGAAATTGTTATTGAATTGATTTTGCCTGGATCAATAATCAATGCTCATGGAATCAGTCATCAAGAAACCATACAGAGTATTGCATTGGGTAAATCGACTAAAAAAGACATCTTCGAAGTGTTGACAAGCAAGGATGTCATTTTGAAGACTAAGGTGTACCTGTCCTGAGCCATGTTATTTTCAATTGTCTTCCATGTTTGTGAAAATTGGACAATGCATTAGGAAGATCAAAGAAACTATGATACATTTGAATTGTGGTGTTGTCATAGAATGTTGGAAGTACCATGGACCACAAGATGAACAAGCAAATCTGTTTTAGAAGAAGTAGAGCCAGAATTCTCCTTCGAAGGAAAGGCCACTAAACTTTGTTTCATAAACCTTAGACACATTATCAGAAGAGATCAATCTTGGAAAAGGATAGTGTGCTTAGTAAATTAAAAAGTCCCTGAAAAATAGAAGCCCCTAAAAATATCGACATGCACAGAAAAAAAATACTAGAAAATTATATGCCAGAAATTGGGTAGTTGAAATATCCAAGATTACCCAAGAATACTATTATCATCTTCTTTTTAAAGACTCAAATATTTCCTATAATGGTGGAAGATAATTATATGCAGAAGAAAAATGATTAAGCAATTAGTTTATTAGAACAAAATGCTAAAGAGCATAGGGTTAATTGCTTCCAGAGGGGTCCAGATAAGATTGCCCTAATGATAATATAGGTGTTATTGAATATACCCTTACTGCAATTATGCATCTTTGAAAATCTTTTCTGTTGATTAACAACAATAAGTGGTGAACTGGCACCACTTCTGAAATATGAATTGAAGTACCCATTGGTAATCTTACATATTAATATAAATTACAAGCATCCTAACAAGTGTGCCAAAATCTTCAGATTACCTTTATTTAATATTCTTATTGCTATTCAAGTAGGAAGTAATGGGCATTTACCTTCAGGCAGAGCAATCTTAGAATAGAAATATATTTATAAAGTAAAGTGAGTTAAATACTTCATGGAGAAAAAGGAATGAAAAACCTTTTCATTCCTAACTGCTAAACTGAAAAACCTAACTGCTTTTTTAATAAATGGCATTATAGTATATCTTTCAGGTGACATGGCTGCTTGCTCCCTCTCTGTGAGTTGTTCCTCTCTCTCCAGCTCCTTCTAAGGACGCTGTCACCGCTAGGAAAATGTCCATCATGTATCATCAATTTAAACTCCAAGGCTCTCGTAAATACTATGAATTTCATTTATTTTGAAGTTTGTGGACTGTTACTATACTAGATTTTGAAAGCAGAGAGTAGAAAAATAAAAGGATCCCTCATCTGGATTTGTTCTTGTTGTTAGGTGCACGTTGATTCTGACTCTTGATGACCCTATGTACAACAGAATGAAGCATTATCCATCCTGCATCACCTTTTGCTGCCATGTTTGAGCCCACTGTGGCCCGTACTTCCTCTTTTTTTTTTCACTGACTTGCATCATCATGCAATGGGTCATGCAATGCAAATGGGTCCTTCTCCAGGGTCTGGGTGCTTCTTGTAATATGGACAGAGTATGTACTAGGGTTTACCATCCTCACAGAGAAATTTCATGTGGTATTTCTTCTAACAAATTTGTTCATCCTTCAGATATCAAACCAAACCAAGTGCCATCAAGTCCATTCCAACTTACAATGATTGGAAAATGATAGTCTTGGCTAGAGAATCTTTAACTAGATGATTAAATCCATAGCTGATATCGGGAAGTTTATAAGTTTATAAGTTAGAATAAGCAGCAGTGGGAAGAGGTCAAAAACAAAAGTGTAGAGGAGAGGTGAGATCATAAAGATTAAGAAACTGGAGGTAAGGTTGGGGGTGGGACAAGGTGAGATGGGGACAGAAGTAATGACAAAGAGAAAATTTAGAGAAACACACTCAGGACCTGAAAGACTTGGTTCTTGTAACACAGAGCTGTGTTGGAACAGAAAGGAAACATCTGACAGTAAAGACTTGCAATAATTGTATGTAGTCTATCCCTTCCACTTCCTACCCTCAGTGGCTGTTGCTATCAGCAGTCCAACCTAAAATCTGAAGAATATTTTTGACAGATTCAGAAAAGTTTGTTATATCTACTTAATTATTGCAAAAAGTAATTATGTGATGAAACATCTGTGGTTTAAGATCTTGTCTGTAGTTGCTCAATTTTTATGTTCTTAAGGAACCAAAATATCCCTTTGACACCTGGGGGCATGAGCAAGAGTGGTAAAGAAAGCTGAGAGTGCCTGGCTACCAAAAGATACAGCATCTGGGTTCTTAAAAGGCAAGGGTAAACAAACAGCCATCTAGCTGAGGAGTAGCAAAGCCCACCATATAAGAAGCACAACAGCCTGTGCAACCATGAGGTGTTTAAAGAGTCAGACATCAAAGACCCTCTCAATATGATCACTGAAGACAAATGGGTACAGAGGCAAACAGAGGGGAGGAAGCTGGTGGTTTCCAGCTACCAAATGACAAAGCGTCTGGGACTCTAAAAGCCGGAAAGTAAACAAGTGGCTGTTTAGTGCAGAAGCAGCAAAGCTCACATGGAAGAAACACACCAGCCTGTGTGATCACGAGGGGTAGAAGGGAGCAGGTATCAGGCATCAAAGAACATGTATGAAGCACATCACGACGAATGAGGGAAAGAACAGGGTGAGGACCCAAGACCCCTTCATGGACAATTGAACATCCCCTTGCAGAGGGGTCATGGGGAAGAAAAGGGCCAGTCAGGGTGCAGTGAAGTAGTGAGGAAAAATACAGCTTTCCTCTAGTTCCTAAAGGTTTCCTCTCCCCAACTCTAATAATCCCAATTCTACCTTACAAATCCGTCTGGACTAGAAGGGGTGCACTGATAGAGATGGGAACTAGAAATTCGGGGAACCCAGGACAGATGAAGCCCTCGGGACCAGTAGTGAGAGCGGGGTTACCAGATGGGGGGAGGGACGGTAGGCTAGAGAGGGGGAGCCAAGCACAAGAATCCACACATAGCCTCCTCTCTGAAGAACAGTCAGTGGAGGAGTGGGCGAGGGGAGTCATCAGGCATCATAAGATATGAGAACATAATAATTTATAAAGGACTGAGGGGTGGGAGGGCAAGGGGGGGCAGGAAGAGGGAAGGGGCGAGAAGCTGACATCAAGGGCTCAAAAGCAAAAGCAGAGATTTGGAGAATGACGACAACACCAGGCAGGCAAAGGGACTTAGCGCAATATGTGTATGTATGTATTATGATAAGTGACGTATGAGTCCCCAATAAAATGATTAAAAAAGAAAACATTCATTTGGACAAAAGAATAAAGGATACATGAACAAATTTATGTGTGTGTTGGGAAAAGCTTAGGCAGATGGAGGCATTTAAAGATAATTGCTCTTATAACATTGACTTGGCCAATCAATGGAGTCTGGGAAGAGCTGTATAACTGACTTTGGTGGGGGGGGGGGGATATCCTTTTCTACTCCCAATGTCCAAGATGTACAGAAAAGATTACACGTTGCAAACATCTCATGTTTTATAATTAGGCAAGGAGATTAAAAAGACACCAACTAACTTGCTACCTGTTCAAGACGAAGCAGAATCCAAAGATGTTTCTAGAGAACTAAACTCAAATTCCTGAAAATTAAAAATGAAATGCCTTCGCCTCCAAATTATCTGATGTTCCTTCAGGCTTAATCATGAATTAATTTATGAATAAACAGTTCTCAACAAGAACTCAACAAATAGTTCGCTGAGCCCCAGTGGCATAGTGGTTGTGTGTGGGGCTGTGGCCCATTGGGTTTGTGGTTCAAATCCAGCAGCATCTCTCCAGAAGCAAGGCTGGACCTCCTACTCCCACCAGAAGGCAGTGATGCCTCCCCTCCAAAACAAAAACTATCCTTTACCAGAGCAGTGATGCCACACACAAAAAAGTAGTTCTTGATTACCTTCTGTTATGGATTGAATTGTGACCCTCCAATATACATATTGCAAATTCTAATAATCCTACAATCAGAATTTAATTCCACTTGAGAATAAGGTTTTTGTTATGTTAATGAAATCATGTCAGGGTTAAGTGTGTCTTAAGCTCATCAGTTTTGAGATAGGAAAGGAGATGATTAGGCACAAAAGAAGAAATTGTTCTTCTGATTTATGCCACCTGGAGTTCACTAAGGAGCTAAAGAAAAGAAGCTGAATGATAGAAGGATTTCTCAAGTCTTTCCGTATTCCCAGCACGCTGAATTTGGATTTGTAGCCCATAAACCGTGAGACAAAAATCCTGGTGACTTAGTGGATTAGAGTTAGAATTGAGTTAGCTGCAGTGAGTTTTTTGGGGTGTGTGTGTTCAAACTATAAGGAAATCAATTTCTCATTTAACAGCCTAAAAAGCCCTGCAAACCAAAGTGATTGCCATTGAGTCAGTATTGACTCACGGACACCCTACAGGACAGGTTGGATCGGCCCCTGTGGGGTTCTGAAACTGGAACTTCTTACAGGAATAAAGCGACATGTATATAAGCGCTCGCTTTCTAACCTCAGGACCAGGGCAGAAACATGCGACAGTATCTGTAAAGACTGCACCTGTAAAGAGTTCTGGTGGCTTAGTAGGTTATGAGTCGAGTTGCTGTCCTCAAGGTCCAAAGTTCAAACCCACCAGCCACCTTTGAGAGGAAGATGAGGCTTCCTGCTCCCCTAAAAAATGGCAAAGAGTTGAAATCAACTTAATGACAGCCAGTTTGTTTTTGAGTAAGATTGATAGTGAGAGGAGGTCACATCCTCAGTCCACTCAAAAGCCATTTCGGACACCCTTGTGTCTACAGGAAAGAGTTTCGCCTACTCTGTGTGGCTGGATTCTAGTCACCCACTCAAAAGCCATTTAGGACACCCTTGTGTCTAAAGGAAATAATTTCGCCTTCTCTGTCTGGCTAATTCATGATTCTGTCCCAGACCTACTCCAGTAGCCCCGGCCCCCACCACTGATTACATACTTCCGGTACTCCATGGCTAGCCACTCTATGTTATTTGATGCATGTGTTATAACATTACATCTAATATCGTTTATATGAATAATTTATACTCAAAAAAATCAGAACTCTTCCCGGGGGCTTCCTATTCCATGGTTCATTTTATCTGACGCTTCCACATCGAAATAACGAAAGTCTCCTTTTTCACCACTATGTTCTTTATATTACTTATCATAGTTATTCATTTTCCCCATTGACTGGAGTATCTTGAAGGATGAGTGTAGAGTAGTCACTGTGCTTCCCCAAGGCCCTGTACCAATGCTTCGAGCTTGCTGTCATTGTTGTCATCATGCAGTTGATTCTAGCTCCCAGCAACTGCATGTGTGTCAGAGTAGAACTGTCCTCTAGCGTTTGCAAGTCAATCAACTGGCCTGCCATCCAAGCAGCCCCCAGGTGAGTCTGAACCTCCAACTTTTTGCCTGCCCATTGAGTACTTAACCATTCGTACCACTAATCATGATGAGGGAATAAAAAATGATGAAATGAAAACATATATAAGAATCCTGGGAAATGGATTATTTTAAATTGAGACAAGATATTGAAAAAAAGGCCTGTGAGGGAGATTGAGTCCATCTTGGAAATGCACATGTCACATTGAAGATCAAGAAAAATCACAAACAGAGCAATGAAGTGGCCCCGATGTTATGGGATTTTCGATCTAAGTACTTATGGGCGTAAAGCTGAGAAACATAAGTGACGCAAGTAAGTGGAACAATTCACATGCTGAGTGAAATCCCAGCGGACAGACTTGGAGACTGTAGGAGAGATTATAAACATGGCTAAATGGTGTCTTCAAGAAATAAACGAATCTTAGGCAGAATTTTCTCATGTGACAAATGGATGGGAGAATAGGTTAGAGGTAGAAAAAATGATCCTCGTGTAAGAGTTCTGGTGAAGTAGTGGGTTGTGAGTTGGGCTGCTAACTGAAGGTCAGTGGTTTGAAACCATCAAGGTCTCTGTGGAAGCAAGATGAGGCTTTCTACTTCTCTAAAGAGTCACAGCATTGGCAACTCACAGTGCAGTTATACTCTGTCCTACAGGTTCACTGTAAGTTCTTTGTGCGATGGCCACGAACACATAACATTAGGAAGAATGGGGGAAACTTTCCAAATTGAGCCGGTCTCATATTCCACAATCCCGTTTCCAGTCTGGTCTCCTGGGAAAGGATGAGACCACTTCAGTGACTTTAGTGGCTCACTGTTTTGACTGTGAAGTAACTTCAATTAGATATAGACCATAAGGGTGATGTTGAAATGAATATGGTTTATCTCTAGAGTTCAGCCAGCATCTCAAGTCAAAGTTAAGTCAGACTCTTACAGTCAAGTCAGAAGAGCACAATGACTGAGTGAATGGAGTGAGGAAATTGGGGGTGGAACACAGCTACCTTTATATTCATTAATAGCAGAAATGCCTAGCCACCTTGATTAAAGACAGTCATTGATGAGAAAGTAAATGCTCTGTTCTTCCACCTAGTGGAGGGTCATGACAAAACATGATGACCAACACCTTAAAAATCAGGGAGGCAGGTGGGGGCATGAGCAAAAGTGATGAAGATTGCTGATGGTACCTGACTTTCAAAAGATATAATGTCTGAGGGCATAACAGTTTGAGGGTGAACCAATGGTCATATAGCCCCACCATAGATAAAGCACACCAGCCTGTGCAACCATGAAGTGTCAGGCATCAGGCATCAAAGAACAAAAGTCATATTATTATGTGCCCACCCTACCAACATGATCACTGAAGACAAAAGGGAGAAGACGCAGACAGAGTGGGAGAATCCAATAGTGCCCAGCTATCAAATGATAAAGTATCTGGGATCTTAAAGGCTTGAAGGAGAACAAGTGGTCATCTAGCCCAGAAGCAGCAAAGCCCAAATGAAAGAAACACACTAGCCTGTGTGATCACGAGGGGTCAAAGGGAGTAGATATCAAGCATCAAAGAAAAAGAATCACATTATTACAAATGAGGGGGAGAGCAGGGTGGGGACCCAAGACCCACTTGTAGACAATTGGACACCCCCTTACAAGGGAGTCATGGGGAGGACACAGGTCAGTCAAGGTGCAGTGAGCATAAAACTTTCCTCTAGTTCCTGAAGGCTTTCTTCCCCCCAACTATCATGGTCCCAACTCTACCCTACAAATCCAGCTGGACAGGAGAAAGTACACTGGTAGAGATGGGAAATGGAAATACAGGGAACCCAAGACAGATTAACCCCTTGGGGCCAGTAGTAAGACTGGAGCTACTAGATGGGTGGAGGGAAGGTGGAGTAGAGAGGGGGAGGGAAGGTGGAGTAGAGGGGGAGCCAAGCACAAGGATCTGCACATAACCTCCTGTTGGGAAGACAGACATTGGAGGAGTGGGCGAGGGGAGACCCCTGGCAGTGTAACAAAAAATGACAAAAAATAATAATTTATAAAATATTGAGAGTTGGAAGGGGAAGGGGGAGCAAGGGTGGAGAGGAGGAGATGAGAAGCTGATATCAGGGGCACAAGTGGAAAAGCAAATATTTGGAGAATGATGACGCCAGCAAGCATATGAAAGTTCTTGGCACAAGATATGTATTTACGTATTGTGAAAACGATGAATGTGCTCCAAATAAAAGTAATTTTTAAAAATTAGCGAGCTAGCTATATCATGAGATTTGAGGGACAAAGGAAATTCCTTCTGCTTTCAACTATCTTTTATTCTCACCTGCTAAAGTTTCTGCAGTTCATATCAATAAAGACTACTAAATACAGCCTTTTCTCCAAAATCCATTGTTAAGGTGAACAGATGATTTATCAGAACTCATTTCAAATAGGATGCTATATGTGATTGAAGGATTTAGAAAGGTAAGATATGGAGGCTGTGAGGGGAGCCAAAGGCTGGGTGAAAGCACAGTACAGGGACCTTGGGTCTTAGATAAAGGAATGTTGACAAAGGTGAAGGCAAAGTTCACAGGTCAATATGTAATCACTATGCCACTGTTTTGTGTGCTAGCCACTGTAAAAATAATGTGGTCTAAGTTAGTGTGTTAGAGTTAGGTTGGCCAGGGAAGCAAAGCCAGTGACATATGTATGTCAAGAAAGAACTTTTTATCAAGAAGGCATCCCCGCCCATTCCAGTTCAATGGGTTCAACACTACCTAGAGCCCACTTCAGAAACTTGTAGAGGGAAGCTGATGACACAGAAGGGTGAAGTGTGGAGCAGGAAGATTACATACCAGTGTGTGTAGAAGCAAGGTGATCCAAGGTCAGTAGGAGCATGGCAGCATGCCAGAATTGGCAGCCGCAGATATCAAATTCAAGCGAAGAAGGCTAAGGACGAGAGAGATTTTTCACTGATTGACACCACAACCTCTGCACTATTACCATCAAGTTGACATACAACCTGCCACAGTTACCTAGGACTACTATAACAAAAGTACTACAAATGTGTGACTTTAACAAAAATAGGTGCATTTTATCAAGGTTTAGAAGGCTAGAATTTGAATTGAGAGCACTGCTCTAAGGAAAGACTTTCTGTATGTGGTTCAGGAGGAAGATCTTTCTCTTGAAGTTCTAATTCCTGCTTCCTTGGACCTCGTTGTATGCCTTCTGAATCTTTCATTCATCTGCTTGTGTTATCTCTTTCATATCTCAAAAGAGATTGACTCAAGACACACTCTGCCCTGATCCTGTCTCATTAGCACAGCAAAGATTTCTCATTCCCAAATAAAATTCTAACCACAGACACAGAGGTTAGGATTTCTAACATGTACTTTGGGTGCATAATTCAATCCATACCACTTCATTCCTTATGAATGCCCCCTCCTGGATTCATGTCCTCAGCATATGCAAAACACATTTGCCCCAATACATCATCCTCCAAATATTAAATCAACTACCAAATCAAGACTCAAATCTTATTTTCTGAATCACTTAAATCTGTGTTAGGCATTAGTCAAGTTCCATGATGTGGCAACATTCATCTTCATCTGTGAACCTGTAAAATCTAGAATTCAAGTTATCTGTTTCCAAACTACAGTGGAGGGGCAGGTACAGGGTAGGCATTTCCATAACAAGTGGGGTAATATTCATGTAACAAGTCCCAAACTCAGCAGAACAATTTATGTGAGTGCCCAAGGTTTGAAAATAATCTGTCCTCCGTGCTGACCATGGTCTCTGATCTGTGTGTGTCAGGGGGCCTTTGTCCCTAGGCTTCTGTTCCACATTCCAGGCCCTCTGAGATGGCAATTCTACTTCAACTTTAGGCTGCCTCTATCTCCTAGTCCTGATGCCTTTACCCTCTAAACTCTCAAAGCCCCATTTTTCTTCCCCTGGACATTGTTTAGGCAGCGCCCCCACCCCACCGGCATAACTTAAAGGGAACCTCATATTTCAGGATTGAGTCAGCAAAGATATGACTCTTTGAAACCAAGGGGACTGTGGCCCCACATTTGAAATTCAGAACGCCCAACTTTGCAGGCCCCTTTCAGTGGTTCTTCTGTTCTCCAAGGTTGAGTCTTCTCTTCTCAGAGACAAGAACAGAGGTAGCTCCTCTGACCTGCAGATATTGTTTTTTCATTTCACTCTTTCTCTGCTCCTTTCCTTCTAAGCTCTAAAATGAGAGTGTTCTGCTGCTGTATTTGATTACATCCATCAGTCCCAGGCTTACTCTCTTTAACAAAAGATTGCACAGCCACACCCTTGGTGAATATCCTAAGACACACATGTACTTAGGTTGTACAATGGAATCCTCCTAATTTTGAAGTTCTACTTCCATTTTGCGGTTTATTTTTTAGGCCATTTTCTTTTCTCTTGCATTTTGCTATAAGTGGCAAGGAGAAATTACAGGGTCTCTTTAAGACTTTACTGAGGCATCTTATTTGCCAGATATCTCAATTCGTCACTTATCAATTCAACCTTCCACTAAATATTTCAGCATAACATGGGTTTGCAATGGGTTATGCAATGGCATAAAAGGCATCCTCCTCCCTCCATTGTCCAATTGCATGTGAAAGCTCCACCACAAAAACATTTCATATATACATTTCTATGAACAGTCTATGCTGAGCTACACGTGCTCTCAAAGGACAGTGTCTTCCCCAGTAGCTCTTCTCACTTCCTGCTGAGCCCTCGCCCTCACTTTGGCATTCATAATTCTACCAACAGTCTCTTCAAAGCATGCTAAGCTTTTACTATCAGACACTAATACTCTTGCAGCCTCTAGGTATGACCTAATTCCAAAATAGGCTTCCACATTATTGGTATTTGGTTTAGTACTTCTTGGTATCAAATGTTGTTTTGGTCTTCTAGTGCTGTTCTAAAAGAAATACATTTTTAGCTTTACCAGAAAGGAATTAATTTCCTCACAGCTTAAGATGTTAGAAATTTAAATCCATGTTAGAAATGTAAAGTCTTATTTAGGGAAAATCTTTAGCACCATGTCAACTCTGAAAGATGGTACCATATATACTTGTGTATAAGGTATATTTTCAGCATATTTAAGGCAGTCTTTGTGGTAAAATTAGGGGCCTTGTCTGATATTCTGGTTGATTTACACTCAAGTTTACATGATACCTGTGCTAGCTGGTTCCTTGGAAATCTCCATGTGTCTTGATATGTGTCATCCCCCATCTCTGCTTTTTCACTTGCTAATCATTTTTATATCTCAAAAGATGCATCCTACATCAATCCTATGCATTATCATACCAAAGAAGCCCATTCCCAAATGGATTTATAACAACAGGCATAAATGGCAGTATTTAAAATACATATTTTAGGGGAACACAATTCAATCTGTAATCAAAGTTAACTCCATAAATGCAAAGCTCCTAGCAAAGCATCTGTATAAGGGAAGGGGGGATGACGATATATTTGAATCTGAAAGAAAAAAAATCACAAGAATGCAAAACTATCAGGGTCCTTGGAATTACTCTGTGTCAGATGACTGGATCTTACATCTTAACTATTTTACTCATGCTCTGATAGATTGACACATCAAACATTTCATCATACTTTTTCAAATACTGTAAAATAAAATACTGAATCAAAATAGAAGTTATTTTTAAAAAAAGGAGTTCACTATTGACTGGTTGTGATCTGATGCTAAAGTAACGATCATTCCTTTTGAAGGGGGTGAAGTCAGTGCTCCCATTGCCTACTAGTACTTCTAAAAAGTTGCAAATAAGGAAGACCTCTGGATTTGGTCACCTCTTTCTTCTTATCTGTTTCTTCAGATCTAACATTTACCAAATTAAAGTTTTTATTTGTTCCTGCAGTGAAGAGAGTTACATATGTGTCATATGAATGTGGGCATTTGCGTGTGCATATGTATTTTTATGTGACTACAGCATAGGGTGTTTTTGATGCTTTTGTGTATGATTATAGCAAGGATAAGAGCCCTGGTAGCATGGTGGTTATGCACTGAGCTGCTAAGCACAAGGTCAGCAAGCCAACGTTGAGGCTAGAATTAAACAAATCTGGAATTAAATTGTGGTGGTGGAGTTTTCATAGTATCCATTTCCTCCCTGTAGGATGAGCATCAAGCAACTTATTCTGAGTTAGTGCACCCAGTGGCATCAACCAGGAAAGTTCTCTCTGGTCACAGTGAATTTTTTAATGAAATTATTTTTGCTGGATCCTCATTTTTTGAGAAAGCTTATTTAAGAGAACAGCATATGGGGTGAAATTTTGTATCTTGCTCTGGAAAAAGGCCTCAGAAACTGTTGTGATATTGAACACAGCTTACAAGGATGGCACTATGGAAAAAATTCAAGTGACAAATGACTTTCTCCTTTTAGAAAAGGTGAAATGTCATCTGGGACAAACCCCATTCTGGACATCCATCAATGAAAATGTGAACTTGTAGAGCAGTTGGAGTTTGTTCCACAATATCAGACTGTTAATCAGCTTTCTATTTAGATAGAAAGATAGCATAACAGTTTTTATGCTAACAGTTTTATACTAACTCAAAAGATAGCATAACAGTTTTTTTAACAAAAATGCCCTGAATTATGGCATATAGGGGACTGGTTTTGCCACCACAATGAGGCACCTGCTCACACAGCCATCTCAGTGCACCAGTTTGGGACAAAACCCAGCATGCCTCCCTTGCCCCATGCACCTTCCTCATCTGATGTCACTCCCTGTGACTTCTTTATGTTTCTGCAAATGAAAAGTGATTTGAGGCCATAGAAGAGGTGAAGAAAAAAATGAGGGAGGGACTGACAGCTGTCCAAACAGACAAGTTTGTAAAATGTTTCCAAGAATGGAATCACAGATTTGACAAAAGTATTAAGTGTAATGTAAAGTACTTGAAGTGGGTACCGTTGTTTTGTAAAAAAAAAAAAATCAAATACATAATTTTTGTTTGAAAAAAATTCCATTTTGGGGCGTGGGGAGAGATGCCCCGTCCTATAACTACAACATCATCGGGGTTCCTATGTCTCCTGCATGGAAGCTGAGAATTTCATCTACCATTAAACCACCATGGGAAGTGAGTAAAAACACTATCGTCATGCTTTTCTTTGTTATCTAATGTTGTAATAAGAGAAATACTACAATGAATGGCTTTACCAAATAGAAATGTATTCTCTCACTGTATGAGGATCTAGAAGTAAAATTCAGATTGCTGGCTGTAGCAGAAGGGATTCAATCTCTCTCTGTTGATTATGGAAACACATCACTTGTCTCTTCTCAGCATCTGTGAGGCCAGCAAACTTCTTGGAAATTTTCCACGTGTCGTGGCAACACTCTTCCTCTAAGTCTAGGAGATTCTCAGCATCGGAGTCCTAGATTAAAATGATGTTCTCCTTCCGCAATCTTCTTCCCTCGCTCTGTTTGCTTATCTCTTGTTTAATCTCTTTTAATAGGCAACATGAATAACGGTGTTGTATTCCAGCTGCTTCTTGATGCATTAAGATGAAAAGTACAACCTAAATCTCATTAACATAACTCAACCATGCATTTTTCATACATGTTGTGGTGGTGGTTGGTTCTGATTCATAGCAACCCTCTGTACAACAGAATTAACAAGATGCCCAAATTCTCTCCATACTCAAAATTTTCTTGTATTTGAGCCCATTGTTACAGTCACCGTGTCAATCCATTTCCTTGAGGGCCTCCTGCTTTTGCACTGACCAAAATCTATTTTACCAAGAATGATGTCTTCTTGCAGGGAGTAGCCTCTTCTCAGAAAATGTCAAAATATGTGAGACCAAGCCTCTCCATCTTTGCTGCTAACAAAAATTCTGGTTGTACATTTTCCAAGATTTCTTTGTTCTTTTGGCAGTGCTTTATATATTCTTCATCAGGACCGTAATTCAAATGGGCTAATTAGTCTTCAGTCTTCCTTATTTAATGTCCACTTTCACATGCATATGAGACTATTGAAAATATCCTGGCTTGGGTCAGGCACACCTTAGTCCTAAAACTAACATCCTTGCTTCTCACCACTTTAAAGAGGTTTTTGGCACCATATTTACCCAATATAGTGTGTCTTTTGATCTCGTGACTATTTCTTCTAAGGGCATCGAATGTGGATCTGAGCAAGATGATACCATTGAATACTTTAATCTTTTCTTTCCATTTGTCATG
The DNA here is from genome assembly GCA_004026705.1 of Nesogale talazaci. Taxonomy (NCBI): domain Eukaryota; kingdom Metazoa; phylum Chordata; class Mammalia; order Afrosoricida; family Tenrecidae; genus Nesogale; species Nesogale talazaci. The sequence goes on from PVJH01004420.1 coordinate 26,922, forward strand.
ATGTGCGGATTGTCCCAGTAGTGCAGATTTTGGTCTTCTTTACATTGAGTTGTAACCCATATTGAAAGCTACAATCCTTGATCTTCGTTAGCACATCCTTTGAATTCTCTTCACATTTAGCAAGTAAGGTGATATCATCTATATATTTCAAATTTGTTAATAAGCCTTCTGCTAATCCTGATACCTCATTCCTCTTCATATACTCTATCTTCCCTGTTATTTGATCAGCATATAGATTGAACAAGTGTGGTAAGAGGATAAGACTCTGACTCATACCATTCGTGATTTGAAACCAGGCAGTATTCTCTTGTTCCTTTCACACAACTCTCTCTTGAATCATGTATAGGTTTTGCATAAGCCCAGTGAGTGTTCTGGTATCCCCATTCTTCTCAAGGATATTCAGAGTTTGTTATGCATAAATCTTAGCTACTATATGATTAAGAAAACAATTCAAAGTCTCTTTACATCCACTACTGTGTGTTTTTATGTTTTTTCCTGTCTTCTTTCCTTGGGGGGGAGGCATCACTGCCCTCTGGTGGTCATGGGAGCTACCCAGCCTTGCTCCTGGAGAGCCGCTGCTGGATTTAAACTGCCAAGCTTGTGGGCCACAGACCCGCACTCAACCACTATGCCACCGGGGCTCAGCCCCTTTCCTCTCTTCGTAATGATCTTTTGCTTTCCTGTATGATATTCTTAATGTCACCTCGCAGCTCTTCAGGTCTTCTGTCATGTAGTGTTCACTGTGTCAAATTTGTCCTTGAGATGTCCTCAAAATTGAAGTGGTATTCACACAACATTTTGGCTCTAATGTCCTTGAAAACACTTTCTTTATCCTCAATCTGAGCTTCCATTGGAGCAATTAATGATTAGCCCACAGTTGGCCCTTGGCCTCATGTTAGCTGTTGACATTGACCTACATCACTGTCTCTTTACCACAGTTGTAATCCATTTGATTTCTGCATGTTCTATCAAGAAAAGTCCAATTGTATGTCTTTTGTATTGAAGAATATTTTTGTGATTAAGTGTTGATCTTGCAAACTCCATCATGTGATCGCCAACTTCATTTATATCACCAAAGCCGTATTTTCCAGCTATCATTCTTTCCTCTTTGTTTCCAATTTTGTATTGCAACATCCAATAATTATCCATGCATCTTGATTGCATGTTTGATCAATTCAGTTTTTGGATCACTAGATTTACTGTTTGGTTTGTAAGTTTGAAAAATAGTTATTGATGACATTCCATGATGCTCACTTTCCTGACATGATCACCGAAGACAAAAATGTACATATATAATGATGGTGAAGAAAGCTCATGGTGCCTGGCTTTCAAAAAATATAGCATCTGGGGTCTTAAAGACTTGAAGGTAAATAAGTGATCATATAGCGCAGAAGCAACAAAGGCCACATGGAAGCACTCCAGCCTGTTTAACCACAAGATGTGGAAGGGATCAGGTATTATGCATCAACAAACTAAATATTTTATTATTATAAATGATGGGGAGTGTAGGTTGGGGACCCAAATTCCATCTCTGGGTAATGGACTTCTCCTTACAGAGGTGTTGCAGGGAGGAGACAAACTAGTTAGGGTGTGGTGTAGCAATGATGAAGCATACAACTTTCCTCTAGTTTTTCAATGCTTCTTCCTTCCCACTATCATGATCCCAATTCTTCCTTACAAATCCAGCTAGACCACAGAATAGGAACCAGAAACACAGGGAATCCAGGCCAGATGATCCCTTTAGGACCAGTGCTGAGAGTGGTGGTATCAGAATAGTGGAGGGAAGGGAGAAAGGGGGAACCAATTATAAGGATCTACATATAACCTCCTCCCTGGTGTACAAACAAGAGGGAAGTGGGTTAAGGGGAGACATCGGATAGTTTAAGATAAGACAATGTAACAAAAACTTATAAATTATCAAGGGCTTATGGGGGGGCAGGAAGGGAAAAATGAGGAGTTGATGCCAAGTGCTTAGATAGAAAGCAAATATTATGAGAATGATGAGGGCAATGGATGTATGTCTGGGCTTATGTATGGATTGTGATAAGAGTTGTATGAACCCCCCAATAAAAGGTTTTTTTAAATAGTTATTTACTATATGTCTTTATATGCAGATAGAAATTCTCCTGCCACAGACAGCATTGTACTTCAACATACATTGTACTTAAAATGTCCTCTTTGAGGAAATGACACCATTCCTCTTCAAATTGTTATTCCCAGCACAGTAAACCATGTGATTTTCTGATTCAAAATGGCCTTCACCAGCCCATTTAAGCTCACTAATATATAGGTTATAGATCTTTATGTGTTCTATTTCATTTTGGATGACTCTCAATTTTCCTAGATTCATACTTACTTGCTGTCTGCAACAGTTTTGTCTTATTTTGAGTTGGACTCCATCAACAAATGAAGATACTGAAGTGTATATGCCTAATGGCTTTACTCCATCTATGTCAATATGGTAGACTCTACTTTGAAAAGGCAGCCCTTTCTCAGTCATAGTTCGAGTGTCTTCTGATTTGTGGGGCTAATCTTCTGGCACTGTCTCTGACAATGGTCTGCTGGTATTCTTACTATTTTCAGCATCTGACAGTGTTTTGGTGCTATCTATAAGATTTTCAATGGCTAATCCTTCAGAAATGAATAAATCACCCCTTACTTCTTTGTAGTCTATTCTTAGTCTGTAAGCTTTGTTCATTTGGGTGACTCTGATTGTATTGGAGATACCAGGGCACAGCAACACACAAGTCTGTACAGTACAATAAACTTACAGATAGGTAGTGATATTAACACCCAAAACTCAAGATTTACAACATAACACAAATAAGGGATAATGAAATCAGATTGAATCATTGGATGATTGTATCATTCCATAACTGTCCAACCATAGTATTGCATCACTGCCAACCCACTGAGACAAGTGGCCAGTCAATAGGATTATTTGAAGACACTCTTCAATTCAAAGCAATGCTCTGCCAATTAGGATATATATTAATGTTGCCTAAAGGAAGAAAGAGTCTAAGAATGGAGATTATCAAAGAAGGGGTAAATGCAATTTTAGCTAAACTAATTTTAGCTAAACAACAGCTAAAACTATTTCTTTTGATTAAGTAAACACTAAAGCTGGAAGAATAATTTTTGTTTTAATGTAATGCAGCAAGGGTGAATCACTTACTGTATTATTGTCCTCCTCCTCCATCCTATGTTTCTCCTTTCATGCTATCCATAGTTATTCTTTTCTCTTGCCTTTATGATTTGTTCTCCCTAATCAGTCCCTCTCCATCCTTTGTTAAGTGCTTTGATAAATGTGGACACTCCTTTATTTTCTTTACATTCTGTGCCTCTCATGAGCCATTTTGAAGGACACTGAATCATTTTCATCATCGCTCAGCCTCCCCCTGTTTGAAGTTCTTGTCTAGATTCAGGTTTATTCATCACCACTCTCTCTGCAACCCACATGTGTCCAGCACATTGTTTACACTGGGATTTAATCTGTTGCTAGTGGTAGACTTCAGTGTCCCCCTTCTTTCCCAAGAGACCCATCCCTGCTCCTCTCACCTGCATGACTCCCAGTGGGTGAGCATAAAGAACAGGAGTTCTGCCCCTTAACCTTAGCGTATGGACTCTTGCCTAAATCTTCATGCCAGACCTTCTCTTTTTGTTACACTTCATATTAGCATCTTCCTCGATGTTGCCTATACTACCCCAAATGCAGAAATTGGGTCCGTCACAAGATTGGTTCTAAAACCAACCTTCAAGAAAAGAAGTTTATCTGTCCTCTAAAAAGTACTTCCCTCTCACTACATATGCCCATGTTTTTGTTTTGCTTAAACACACTTCAAAGTGTAAGTTGTCTAGTTCCCTGCTGGTTGATGGAATGCACTGTTTTATGGCCTCCAACACTGAGATTTTGCATGAACACATTGATATTTAGTAATTGGTAATAGATCTTGACATTTCAACAAGCTGCAGTGGGTTATCCTCCATTCTCCTTTTCCCTCCCTCCAGCCAAGTTGACTGGAATTGATTTATGAAACGAGCTTGCTTTTTAGTTATTTTATTCCTCATTATTCATATTTAATGTTACCCACACTTGACCTTTGACTCCAATTCATTAAGCTGAGTAATGTACACACAATGACTTTGTTCTTCTTGACAGGTCTTATCATTTTTAATCTTTGCCATCCCTCTCTAAGGCTTTTAAAGATCTGGTGCACTATGAATCTCTTATCTGTTTACATTCTCTTTCACTATTTAGTACTAATGTTCTCCTTTCAACCATTATTCTTTAAGTTGTTATTTTCCCGATTTTGGTCTTTGTGTCTCTAAGTCAGACCTCTCACTGTCACATTTTAGAGGTTGACTACCATTTCAGATGTCATAAAGAAAATATCTTGTTGCCAGAAAATGAACAAAAGTTTGATGAGTGCTTGCCCGAAATTTTTCAGTTGTGAGTTGTTGCTGAGAGGATATGTTTAATCTGAGAAAGAAGATTATTTGGAAGTTAAAGCATAAAAACTATAAGTTTTGTCCCTGAGACATCCTTTGTCCATGGATATGACATAGTACAATTAAATGACTTTTATTGGTTCAGCTTTGTTCCTTAGAAAGAGCTTGTTATTTTTTAGGGCTACTGTTCCTTTTTATTTTGAATATTAATTTTTTTCATTTTGGAAACATCTAACTTATACACAAAATGAGAGACTAACAACGAAGTTTCTGATACTCAACACTCAGCTTCACCAAAATGAAAATGAACACAGGATAATTTTATTTTATCCATAACTGTCCTTATCTATATTATTTTGAAATCAACTTGAGATATCATGCCATTTCCACTATAAATGCTTTCGTATGACTTTTTGTTTAAGGAAATAAATGAAATTACCATGCTGTTTTCGCTGTTAGGTGCTGTCTACCCAGTTTCAAGTCACAGCACCCCTCTGAACAAAACACTGCCTGGTGCTACAATGTCTTCACAGTCATTGCCATAGTTGTTGTCGCTGTGTCAGTTCATCTCATGTCTTCTCAGATCTCCCTATTTCTTTCTGAACCTTGTCCAGGAACTTGTCCTTCCTGATAACAAATTCACAGTATGTAAGACAAAGTTTCACCATCCTCGCTCCTAAGGAATAACTATCTGTACTTCTTCCAAAATAGATTTGTTTGTTCTTTGGCCGTTCATGGTACAGCCGATATTTTTCATAAGACAAATGTAAAAATTCTTTTATCTTTTTTCGTATTCAATGTCTAGCTTCTACACATATATGAAATGATTGAAAATACCATGATGTGGGTGAAGTACGCCTAGACTTCAAAGTGATGTCTTTTTTTAAATGAATCATTTTATTGGGGGCTCATACAACTCCCATCATGCTCTATACATACATCAATTGTATGCAGGCTACATTTGCACACCTGTTGCCATCAACACTGTCAAAACTTCCTACCTCCACTTACGCCCCCAGTACTAGCTCCCCCTATTTCACTTCCCTCCCCATTTCCCTCCCCCATGAACCCCCATTAATGAACTTGTTATTTTTATGGAAATATTTTTCATGATGACATGAAAGCTAAGGGTCCATTTAACCACCTTCCTTGCTTTTTTGGTATGACCGAACTGTCAAGTATGTTAGATTTAATAATATTGCTCTCAATTAAAAAATAAATGAACAACTCAGTGCTATTGAATTGATGCTGACCTTGCATTTCAGAATTGAATATTTAACCACTATATCACCAGGGTCCCTCTAACACTGGGAGGATCTTAAAAAGTATTCTTGTTACAAAAGGCAGGGCAGGATCAGCAAGTGTTTTTTATTTGCATAATGTCAGCTTTTACTGCCATTCATTTATTTGTTTTCCTAATTATGAAGACCAAGGGTAAATAATATGCCATATTTTTAAGTATGTGCCAAAGATTATATTTTATTTTTGATTCAAATAACCACATTTTGCTGCAACCTGCCATGATCGACTAAAATAATTTCTCCTCATAAATCAGGTCAACTCTTTCAAACTTCAGATATCTATTATGTACTGTGTGGGTTGGGATACCTAGGTTAGGTGAGTATTTTTTTAGAGCAAAGGTAAGTTTTTGCAAAAAATAAACCTCAAACATGCGGGAGCATGAGCAAGAGTGGTGGAGAAAGCTGAGTGTGCCCGGCTATCAAAAAATATAGCATCTGGGATCTTACAGACTTCAGGGTAAACAAGCAGCCATCTAGCTCAGGAGCAACAAAGTCCATCATAGAAGAGGTAAGCCAGCCTGTACAAGCATGAGGTGTTGAGAGAGTCACATGTTAGGCATCAAAAAACAAAAATCATATTAATATGTGTCCACCCTCCCAATATGATCACTGAAGACAAATGGGAGCAGCGGCAAACAGAGTGGAGGAAGCTGATGGTGCCCAGCTACCAAATGAAAAAGCTTCTGGGGTCTTAGAGGCTTAAAGGTAAAAGAGTGGCCGTTTAGTGCAGCAGCAGCAAAGTCCACATGGAAAAAGCACACCAGCCTGTGTGATCACGAGAGTTGGAGGGAGCAGGTATCAAGTAAACAAAAACAGGAAGCACATCCCTACAAATGAGGGGGAGTACAGGGTGAGAATCCAAGGCCGAGTTGTTGGCAATTGGACACCCCCAGGAGTCATAGGGAGGAGAAGGGCCAGTCAGGGTGCAGTGAAGTAGCGATGAAACATACAACTTTCCTCTAGTTCTTAAAGACTTCCTCTCCCCAACTATCATGATCCCAATTCTACCTTTCAAATCCATCTGCTCTGGAAGGGGTACACTGGTACAGATGGGAAGTGGAAATCCAGGGAACCCAGGATAGATGAACCCCTCAGGACCAGTAGTGAGAATGGAGTTACGGGATGGGTAAAGAGAAGGTGGAGTAAAGGTGGGGGGGGGGGCAATCAGGGGAATCTACACATAACCTCCTTTCTGAAGGATGGTTATCGGAGGAGTGGGCAGGGAGAGTTATCGGACAATATAAGATATGGCAAAATAATAATAATTTATAAAATATTGAGCCTGGTGGGACACAGGGGATCAGGGAAGGGAAGGGATGAGAAACTGATATCAAGGTCTCAATTGGAAAAGCAGAGATTTGGAGAATGATGACAACAGCAGGAAGGTGAAGGTGCTTGGCACAATATATGTATTGTGATAAGAGAGGTATGAGCCCTGAATAAAATGATTAAAAAATAAATAAATAAACCTCCAATGGAATGGCTCAATCACTAGAGAAATTCATTGTTACTGTTTGTAACAGGCTATGAGTTAGGCAAGTAGGAACCTATTTCAATTAAGATCAGACAATCCAGTCTTACTGAAAGTATAATGGACTGCTAAAAGAAGAAAAATATAGTTGATACAGAAATATAATGAGAATGCCCTTTAGAACAAGGATAACAAGACTTTATCTCATGTACTTTGGGCATTTGATCAGGAGAGACCAGTGTCTGGAAAAGAACATCTTGCTTTGAAAGGCAGAGCATGCATGAAAAGGAGGAAGGTCCTCCATCATAAGCGGATACAGTGGTTGCTACAATGGGCTCAAACTTAAGAACCATTTTGAGGATGACATAGGACCAACGTTCCATTATGTTTTACAGAGGTGTGTTAGTGTGGGTGGACTAGAGAAACAAATTCATAAACATGCATATGTATATAAGGGAGAGGTTTATATACAAGAGGAATGGAGTATTGCAAAAGCATCCCAACCCAGGCTGGTCCAAGTCCATAAGTGGGATAATAGCCAATATGTCTGATACCAATCTAGAACGTCCTCTTCAGATTTGTGAAACACATCAGAACCACCACAAGTCAGTGGGTAGAAAGTCTTTGGATTCAGTGGCGGTGTAAGTAACTCAGTGTTGGCAGGAGTCGCTACGTAACTTAAATAGGTCAAGGTTTCTTGCTGAATCAGGCTAAGTCAATGTGGCTTCTCCTCAGGGATATCTCACAGGGAGCCATCCTTGCCAGTAGAATCTATCAGGCAGCGAGCATTGTCAGTAGAACATTTCCAAGGACGTGAATTGAGAGAGGTAGTGTCTCCTGCCTCCGAGAAGGAAGTACCGGATTTCCAAGTATTCTCAGGAGAAAGTCATGTCCACACAGAGGTCTCATTGGCTATCCCCAGATTAACAGGCTACACCCCACCCCTACACTCTTAATCCTCAAATTGACAGCAGATAAGGTGACAACCACAGTAGGGTTGCTTTGAGTTGAAGCTAACGTGAAAGCATGTAACATCAACATGACTAGAATGGGATTATTTACATTTAGCTTGCAGTAAGTAGGGAACGACAGAGAGAGAGAGAGAGAGAGAGAGAGAGAGAGAGAGAGAGAGAGAAGTGAAACAAACTTCTTTTTAATAATAGTATCCAGAAGTTATATACACCATTTGTGCTCATATATAAAGGGCAAGAAGTTAATCATAAGATTGTCAGAGAGGCCTGAAAAAGAGTTACCTGAGGCCAGCTAGAATTTACAGTTTTCCAGCCATAAGAATGAGAGTGAATTAAGGGTAGGGAAAAACTAGTGGTTTTTATCACACTTACTCTACTGGCAGAATGCTGTTGTTCTAAGCACCTGCATGAGTATCTCCATGCTTCTGTTATTTCCTGCTTATTCACCAGTCCCAAGTATATATATATCCCAAGTATATATATTTCATTATGGAGAAATTCAATGAGGAAGAAAATTTAACTGAGTCGGATTGCCCAATTTATTCATTAAATAGACAAATTTCTTTTTTTTTTTTTTGCGGGGGGGAGGGGTGTGGCATCACTGCTCTCCGGTGGCGGGAGTAGGAGGCCCAGCCCCACTGCTGGAATTGAACCTCTGTCCCAGTGGGGCGCAGTCCCGCGCACAGCCACTATGCCACCGGGGCTCAGCCCTAGACAAATTTTTTAACCTGGAAATTTAACAGACACCTTATTCATTTCACTCAACCCCAGCCCTCAGCTAAAAATAATCATTTTTTGTCTTTATTTATGTCCTGTAGAAAACTAGGGTTATACCTTTCACTGTTTTTTAAAAAACAAACAGACAAACACATTCAAGTCTCCGGGCTTGCTATCATTGCATGAACCGTGCTTTACCTGAAATGTTTCATTCGCTCCTTTTCATAACTCTGTGATGTAGGTGTCCCCATGCCATTCTCTAGATAAGGAAGTTGAGATTTAGCACAATCGAGTCACTTGGCCACGTTTGCCTAGTAAACAAACCTTTCTGGGCTCTAAATCACAGTGCTGTGTATCACAGAATGAGGTCCATTGTTCAATCAATTATAGCATAAAGCGAAATTCCACTCATGAGGACGTACCGATACAACCTGAGAAATGCTTAATCCCCAATCCGAGTGACCACTTTCAGTATCCTTGAGTCCTTCTAGAAAAGATGCCAAATTAGACATGTACTTTTCTCAACTTTGGTTTACTTTTCAAAAAGCATACCACCTTTCAGAGTAACAGTAAATTTAGTGAATTAAAGCATCATTTTTAATAGCTTCATAAAAATTGAAGTACTTTTGATCCTTTCTCCTCTGCCAAGTTCAGAGGCACTATCTAGCCTATTTTCTTACTGGAAAATGACTGTAAAAATACAGCCCTCCATCGCTCAACAGCAATAGATAAGAAGTACTGAAACAGCATTAATAATTAATGGGCAGACAAGATGAAACTCCAGTTTCTCAGACTGCTGTCTCCACATAATCTGTATTTTATACAAAAGGAGAAAGAACTCAATGGAATTTCAGCTGTGGCCGGATAAAAACTGCCAGCAAAATGTGATAAGGAAAGTCTAATGTGTATATTAATCATGTTTATAGCTCCTCATCTGTTGATATATTAGCCTAAACTCCCTTTAAAAATACATTTTGATCACCAGTAGATTCATTTAATGCAACCAAACCTCAAATAGGATCCAATTAAAGTTTCCAATTTTTATTAATCAAAAATAATTCACCTATTCCATGAATCAAGAAATAAATGGTTTCAGAATTTTAGTGCAACATGAGAAGCATTAACAAAAGAAATCTAGAAATGCTTGATACATGATGTAAATATGCCATCTTATGTTTATAGCTTGACACTTTTATTATCCAAATTGTTTTTATAGATATAATGAATGTATAACATGATTCAAACTGAGACATAGTTTACCCTGAATGGTATAGACTTCAAACATGATGCATTTTTATTTTCTCTGGATTAGTTATAGCAAAAGAGATTAGTGGGTTGGATGGGCAGTGTATTATTTCTGGAAATCTACATTTCATAGTAAGAATGCCTAAGAAAATCAGTCCAATTTAATCTACAAGAAAAGGTATTTTTAACATTAAAAAAGCAAAATATAGAAACTAAGCCTTATGGGAATGTGTTCAATTATACAACCCCGATAATCCTGGAAAATAACAAAAAACTATGGTCATACCCCAAACTCAACACAAACAGAATGATTGAATGAAGGATGGTTAGTGAGAGGGAGTAGAGGAAGATAAATTAAATCTAGGAATGTTACACTTACCCAAATTATTAAGTATGTTGAAGTGACAGAAAAATTTCCCAGGGACTCCAGATTGGTTTAGAATAGTTCCGTATAGATTTACTTAGTCATTAAGCCTTATTGGTTTAGATATTGAGCTATTTTTTGAATCAGTCAGACCAATGACTATTCTACAACTAAAATAAGTCCTGGAGCCGTCAAGCTATGGGAAAATGGTAAATAAGGTGAAAACAAAACAAGTTAGAAGTTACTAGAGTAATTTCTCTGAAAGGCCATTTTTTTTTCTAAAATAAATAGATATATTAACTAATGTGATTGCACACTGGATTAAGGCATATGGTAGGGGAGGAACAATTTTGTGGGTTCTTCCTTATGAAGATCAAATAACTACGCATCAATTAAAAGCACATCATTCTAGGCATAAATTCATCCTCAGTCAAGGTTACATGCGAAATAATCCATAGCAATGGACTCCACAGACAAAGGAGGGGTGAAACAAGAGTGCCAACATTCAATTCAACCTATCCCACCACTGAATAAATAATTTATTACTATTTTTTCCATGGACAGTGAGCATCATCAGTAAATAATTAGTATATAAAAATTAGACGGTAAACAATTAGCATCATCAATATTCCCATGAAAAAGATATTACATTAATAGTAAACTTAGGAAGGTATTGTAGGTTGATAAGATTGGGGGGAATCTTAGATCCTGTGATGTATTGTGATCAATAAGGTACAAGACTTAGAGATATGTGATCTACTTAGACAAACTTCTTACCTTCCATGAATATATTTTTACACTTGTAGTAGGGTTGCTAGGAGTTAGGATTGGCAGGGAGTTTGGTTTGGGTATGGAATATTATGTTGGTATGAGGTATAATTAATAACTCTTGGTTTCACAAACACAAACACAAACAAACAAAAACAAACAAAACCGCAAATCAAATCAACATTCACGAAGGAATCAGTCAAAAAATAAAACTGTCTAAAAAAATTGAAATGACATAGGGCATTGGACTAGTCCGCTACACAAAATCTCAATACAGTGCTAAAGAGCAAAGATATCATTCTGAGTACTAAAGTGCACTTGACCCCAGTCATGGTGCTTTCAAAGGTTTCATGTGAAAGTACTATGGACTGCCCAAAGAACAAGTACATCTGAAAACGTATAGCCAGAATGCTCCTTAGAAGCAAGGGTTGTGAGTCTTTATTCCACGCACTATGGTCATGTTTTAAGGAGAGACCAGTCCCTGGTCTCTGGACAAGGACATCATGCTTGGTCCGTGAAGTAGAAGGAGATCCTCCCCAATTTGATTGACACACTGGCTACACAATGGACGCAGACCTAAGAACAATGGTTAGGGCAGAACAGGCCATGGGGTGTGTAGGGTCACTAAGAGTTAAAACAGGTGTACTGTCACTCAGCAACAAGATATGCATCTCAAAGCTGGGCAACGGATAAGGAAGACGGCAGAGGAATTGCTGCATTCGAATCAAGGTATTGGTGAAGATACTGAAAGAATCATGGAGTACCAAAAGGACAAGTCAATCTGTCTTGGAAGAACAGCCAGAATTGGAAAAGGAGGATGGTGAAATATGGGTTTATTCAAGAGGGTACACCCCCCCCCCCAAAAAAAAGAAACAGCATGTAAAAAAGGTCTGCTGGGAAGAACTTTCATCGTATGCATTTTTCCTGTTAGCTGAAAACCGAGCCACTCACTCTGAATTAGTGCACCTGGGGAAGTTCTCTCTGAATAGTTAATTTTTTCATAAAAGCAGTTTCACGAAAACCTCATTTTGTTGAGATGGCCAATTTTAGAGAAGAGTGTGCAGCTGTGAGACTGTTTCCTGAATGGGAAAAATGCCACAGAATATCTGTTGTAACGTTGAACACAGCTTACAAAGACAGCACTATGGGAAAAACTCAAGTGTATGAGTGCTTCAGTCATTGCAAAAAAGATGAAACGTCGATTGGTGACAAACCTCATTCAGGATATCCATCAACTTCCCAAATGGACAAAAAAGTCCACTCATAATACATTTGGAGATTGTTCCACCAGGCTAGATTGCTAATCAAGCTTTCTATTTAGAGGTTTGCAAAAAATAACACAATGGTGTGCAACAAAACAATTTCTGATTTCTGGCAGAGGATGGGCGACTGATTTTGCCACCACAATAATGCAACTGCTTCCACAGCCATCTCAGTGTACAGGTTTTTTGCAGAAAACAGCATGCTTCTCTTGTCCCACGCATCTTAGTCACCTGACTTCACTCCCTGCGACTTCTTTTTATTTCTGCAAATGCAGAGGGAACTGAAAGGACAGTGATTTGATAACCTAGAAGGGAAGAAAAAATGAGGGAAGTGCTATCAGCCATCCAAACGAGTTTGAAAAATGTTTCCGAGAATGGAATCGCAGATTTGACCAATGTATTAAATGTAACACAGAGTACATTGAAAGTGATGCATTTGTTTTGTAAAATAAAATTAAATACATAGCTTTGAGAAAATCGAAAAAATCGGGGTTTTGCAGGGGGAGGTGGAGGTGAGGGGGGTGGTAAATCCCTCCGGATACTTTGTACTTGCCATCAAGAGAAATCGGTCCCTGGAAAAGGACACCATGTTTGGTAGAGGTTCTTTTAAAAAGAGGAGAATGTGCAATGGGATGCAGTGACAGCGTGGCTGCAACAATGGGCTCAATCAAGCACAGCAGTCTTAAGCATGGTGTGGGTTGAGCAACGCTTCCTTCTGGTGTATGCAGAGTCAAGATGCGTCGGAAGCAACTGACCAAGAACTCAGGTTTCTCAGCTTTCCATGAAGATTGCTAAGAATCAAGGGTTAAAGCTGGGACCCTGGGTTTTCAAACTTAGTTCCTGTACTGTAGAAATTTTTGAACAAAGAAGTCCCAAAGGTTCTGTTTCCATGGAAGTTTAGCAAGTGTTACCGTAAAATACATTCTTGTGACCCAGGCTGTATGGGAAACAGGTCAGTAAATAGGTTTCTTGTAGGATATGTCTGAGTCTTTGATATGCAATTTAAAAGCCTCCAAAAGGGAAAATATTTAATGGAATTTTTTAAATTAAATACTTTTATTGGGGACTCATATCTCTTATTACAATTCATACATTCATCCCTTCTGTAAAGCACATTTGTACATATGTTGCCATCATCATTTTCAGAGCATTGTCTTTTTACTTGAGCCCTTGATATCACTTCCTCACGTCCCCCCTCTCCTTTTCCCATGCTCCCTCCCGCTACCACATTTGATATGTTAAAGGTTATTGTTTTCATATTTTATATCATTCTCTGTCATCTTTTACCCACTTTTTGTTCATCCCCCTGGGAGGGAGTTATATGTTGGTCTTTGTAATCAATTCCCCCATTCTCCCCTCACCTTCCCCTTATCCTCCTGGTATCTCTGTTCTCATTGCTGGCCCTGAGGGGGTCATTTAATCTGGACTCCCTGTGCTGCACACTCTTATCTGTAGCAGTATAAATGTTCTGGGCTAATCTGATTTGTGAGGTAGAACTGAGTAATCCCTCAACACAGGAACACTTTGTTCTAATAATTTAGAATTCTGTGAGATTCAACTTCCCAACATGGTTGTAGAAGACAAAATGCTTGCATAAGCAAATGTGGTGAAGAAAGCTGAAGGTGCCCTGCTACAAAAGATATAGCACCCGGGGTCTTAAAGGCTTGAAGATAAATAAGCAGCCATCAAGCTGAGAAGCAACAAAGTCCACATGGAAGAAGCACACCAGCCTGTGTGATCATGAGGTGTTGATGGGATCAGGGATCAGGCACCGAAGACCCGAAACAGAATCATGCCAATGTGGGGCATGGAGTGCAGACCCCAAACCCATTTGTAGGTAAGTGGTCATCCCCACACAGAAGGGTCACAAGGAAGAGATGAGTCGTTCAGTGTGCAGTATAGCACTGATGACGCGTCCAACTTTCCTGTAGTTCTTTAGTGCTGCCTCCCCTCAACGATCATGACCTCAATTCTACCTGGAGTGACATTTTTTTAAAAATATATATATTCGACCATGCCAATTGTACATGACGGAGGATCTCTTGGATTTGTTATTTTACAGAAATTGCTTTGGAAAACATGGATACTTATAAAAAGCTGGTATTTTCGAAAAACTAATGTACCAAAGATATAAGCTCGCTGCCACGGAGCCACTTCTGACTCCTAGGGATGTGGTAGGACAGAGTAGAACTGCCCCTGGGCATTTCGAAGACTGGACATCTTCACGGACGCGAAAAGCCTCCTCTTCCGCCTATGGAGCAGCGAGGGGTTGGAACTGCTGACTCTTGTGTTTGCAACCACTCTGTCCACGTGGTGCTCGCAGCCCCCGAAGCCACCAGAGCTACTTAAGGAAGATACACTGGCTTCTGAGTCTCCTAACCTTCATAGCCTTAATACCAAGATCAATAATTTTCACCGTGTGGCCACGTGCTAAGTAATTTATTAAAATGCGGGTTTTAGAGCCTCACCCCAGACCTCGGGTAGGGTACTGCATGTGTTCAGTTTTACGAGCTCTTCGGATGACTCTGAACTCAGTGATCTTGGAATACCTGTTGCCATCAAGTCTATCGGACTCGTAGTGATTGTATAAAACAGAACAGAAGAACCCCATGCTGTTTCCAAAACTGTGCATTTTTTACAGAAATCAATGTACATCTGTCTTCCAACGCCCGCCTGATAGATTTCAACTTTCAAGACACCTCTGGGTGAACTTAAACCAGCAACCTTTCAGTTACCAAGCAATCACATTGTCCATTTTCAGCATCCAGGGACGGCGTACAAAAGAGAGTGGGTGAAAAGGGGACTTGAACATGTCCACGACATTGTGCCTACAGAAAACACAGAACAAAAGTCCAGTTAACAGAATAAACGTGCATTTAACAATGAGTGTCTTAGGCTATCTTCTCTGTAAAACTCACTCCTCTGGCCGTCCATGTTAATGGGCAGAACTTCTACGTATTAGGATGCCTGGAACAAGGAAAGGGTACAATTGTTACTGTGTGTAGAGTTAAGGATCCCACATATAAGACTTCTTTATGCATGCCTCTCTCAAAACAACCTGGGGCTGATGTGTATCAGTGAATACCTAAATGAGAGAGAAAAACAAAAGCTCCTTATTCCACTGGAGCTGGCTAGAGCTTTCTATCACCAGGTCATGTGTCCTTAGATTATAATCATTTAGCTCTGGTGGCAGTTTCCTTGCATTTGAACCCTACTTCTCCCTTTTACAGATGTTCTAAAACTCTGTGAGGTTCACTATTTTCCTCTGTTAAATGAGATGGTACTAATACTTATTCCTCACATTTGAAATAGGAGTCAAATGGAAAAATGCATCTGAAGTTGCTGAAGTGTTCAGAAGAACGGGCAGTCGTTTTCTCATGCTGGTTACAGCTGAAGCCCTGCTTCCTAGTTCTTCCGTGTCCTTCACAAAGTCGAGGAAAGGGTTTCGTCTGCAGAACCAACCCACTACTATTCAGTTATGACTCAGAGGGGCCCCAGAGGACAAAACAGAACTGCTCTGTTAGCGTTTCCAGAGCTGTAGGCCTTTACAGATGCAGGCTGCCATGTTTTCCCGCAGAATGGCCAGTGACTTTAAACCACTGCCCCTCTGGCTAGCAGTCTACTATGTAACCATTACTTCATGAGGGAATCTCATGTGTAAAAGGGGCACTAAGTTATTTGGGGGTATAATAAAAGGAATGTGTTTAAATGAAATGAAGACATGTGGAACCCTTCACACTGTGCTTTTTGGACATCACAAATATTATGAGACAATTCTGAAAAATGGAGTAGTTGGTGACATGGTCTCCTTCAAGCCCCTGCTTCCCATAATCTGGACCAAGGAATCGTGTGTTGGCTTCGCAGTTCTCCCTTGGTGTCATGCTTTGTTTATGTGCTGTGCTGAACTTATTTTGTAAAATGATCCTTTGGATAAGGCTGTAGCCTATGTTCATGAAAAACTGGAAGATGAAAACAATAATGATTTATTTGTGAAACTAGCAACCCATTGTTCATGGTCTACATTTTGGTCTCTAAGAAAGAGGGTTTTTTTTTCCTCTCCAAATAGCAAGACGATGAAATATTTCATCAGCTGAAAATAAAATTGCTACTATGAAAAATGTGGTGTGTGCTGACAAATATCACTTACATGCTGGTGTGTGGTGGAGAGGTTTCTAGACAGCATGCCAGGAAAAGCAACACTCACTGATTGCACTTTTAACCCAATAAATGGGATGCTGAAAACCCAGTAGAATAAGAAGTACACATATTTAAGTGATCGTTTCACTCCTACATCTGATGATAGAAGCTTTTATCATAGAGTCTGGGTGAAAATGAAATTATTTGCCTGTATCTACAGATCAAGATTAAGCTAAAGCATAAATGGTATTTTTCTTGTGGCTGGTGTGGCAAGGTTAAAGGGAGGTGGGAGGCTAAAACAAATTTTTTAGAGCAGGGATATTGCAATGTGGCCCCCTTCTTCTTGGAAATGGCTTAGTGAAACTATTCTTAATCTTGCTGGATTAAATTACACATCTTTTTTTTACATAAATCTGAATTTGACCACATCTGGTGCTTTTCTGAGCCCCAGTGGTTCCATCAGGGAAATGTTGGACTATTAAAATGAAGGTGAATGGTTTAGGGGGTTCTAACCCACCAGCCCTCTCTCTGTAGAAGAAAGATGAGTCTGTCTGCTTCTGTAAAGCTTTAATGCATTGGGAGCATGGTATAGGGTCATTCTGAGTTGGAATCAACTGGTTGGCAGTGAGTCTGGGTGCTTTTCTCAGAGCCAGTGGAACAGTGGGTAAAGGGTTAAGTTACTAACCTAACATTTAGAGATTTGAACTCACCCTTTGCACTGCAGTAGAAAAATGAAACTGTGTGCTTCTGTAGAGATGGATAGTCTTGGAAAACAGAAAGGGAATGGCATTCTCCTTTCAGTGCTTCTGTGTGTACTATTGATCTGACAGCACCGAGACTTCAGTGATTAGTATATACTGCTTTCTTTGCCATCCACAATGAGTCCAATTTAAAATAATTTGAACTTTTTAAGTCTACATAAACCCAGTTAAAAGTCATAGGCATTTCAAATGATTGAAGTGCTTTTGTCCCCCCCAAATTATTCATTCATCCATGACCTTTTTATTGTATCACTAATTTGGAAAGGCCAGTGAAGGCCAGTGAGATTCCAAGGAAAATTACATTGCATATTCTGTCATCAGAAGATTGTGAAATGAAAGCAAATTGGCTCCCAGAAGTTTCCTTTGATAAGTGCTCCAGCAGTGGCCCTGAGCTATGTAACTCTTCAAGTGATAACTCTGTAATTAGTTCGGGCTTCAGTAGCCTCAGCCTACATCTCATCCTCAGCCCAAATATTCACTTATCTAAGCCAAAGTGCCATATGATGCCTCCGCTGTTTTAAAAGCACAGCTACCATTCCCAGGCTGCACCAACACTATCCGAGATATGTGTTTTATGACACATCTTCAAACTGGATAAAGAAAGTCTTTCTAGTGTGAAGATTTTTGCTAACAGTTTAAGTTACTGTCTTCAAATGGATTTTTTATTCTATGTGATGCTGCCTTTCAGTTTGTCTATATAACTTGGAAAATACACATGTTGTGCTACAGATGAGTAATCAAAAATAGTCTAGTGCGGGTCTTGCCATTGAGCTACCACAGTATAAATGTAAGCGTTTTCACATGTAAAATGCAAGTGTTTCCTTTCTTAATGTCTAATTGTGAAAGACAAGATTCAGAAAGGGTAATAATACAATATGACACAGGAGAGATCCTGTAATTGAGAAAGAACCAGACTGCCCTTTAGGAGATATCTAAATGAGTGAAGGAGAAAAAGCATCTCTTTCTAATGTATTAGAAGGAATTAAAGTGACCTAACCCTAAGAAATGAATACAGAAATGTAGGAGGTCTGAACAATTTAAATAAAGTTAAGGTGTTAAATATACTTGCAGTTTATGGTATCAAAAAGAAGAGAAATATCACAATGAAGTGACCTGTAACATCATTAATCTAATGTTTCCCAGGTAGAGGCCTTGAGAAGTATAAGAGGCATGTCATTCCATTAGGCAACTGAGAAAAAAGTGAAAGAATAAAATCAGAAGGGAACATAGTTCAGCCAATGGGCATTAATGAAGAGGCCCAAACTGGAAAAGCAACAGGTTCAAAGAACAGTAAATAACTCTCATGAATGAGTTGGCAATTTCCAGCCAGCAAAGAGACCTAAAGAGGTATGAAGTCAAAATAAATTAAGAAAAAAAGAATAGACACAAACATAGGGAATGATGCATATTTAAACTTCATTTAATACGCACAGTCATATGGTTATTTGATTTCTACAAACATTCCCAAATGCCACAGAAAAGCAATGACTATTTTCAGCAAATGGTCCTGGGACAACTTAGTATCAAGATATATTATGAAATTCACTTTGACCCCTAAAAATCAGAATGATAATTAAGTGGCCCTAACAAATTTCCCAATGTAGTACAGCACTGAATATTGGGGTTTTGGGCCATAACCTTTGTTTTCTTATACCAAATAACCTTTGTTTCCTTAATGAGTTTGTGTAATGAGGCGAGAGAAGATTCTGATGTATTATGTGATTCAGCTACCAATGATTGTATATTTAGGGTCAATTGTGATGACTATCCTGCTGGATATAAAACTGACCACCACAGAAGCAAGAGGGGTGATGTTACTACTAACAAGAAAGAGGACCCAGGAGTAGAGCATGCCCTTTAGACTTTGAGATCCCTATGCATTGAAATCCCTTGATTTGGGGACAAGTTTGCCACCAGGGTGACAGTGAAGGAAGAAGCAGCAGAACCATGAGCCACAGCAAGAAAGAGACTGGTGACACAGATCAAATAAAGCTAAGTACTTTGGAGAAGGAGACTTGTGGAGTAGAGTATCTCTCTGCAGTTTTAGGAGTACTGGATTTTCTGGCACAAGGAACTGGAACTGAGTCCTTTGGACTGAGGTTTACAATGCAGTGGTCTGCCAAGGGGCCTTTATTGAGGGAGGGAGAGAGAGAGAGAGAGAGAGAGAGAGAGAGAGAGAGAGAGAGAGAGAAAGAAACCAGCCTTTGAGCATGGTAGAGAAAACCTGGTCTTGACTAACCAAGAGGATCCTGAGTATTTTTTTTCTCTGAGTTACAACCTGTGAGCTTTCCTAATAAATTTTATACTTTTGCGTATCATCAATGCATTCTGTGTGGCCATTGCAATGGATTCTTGTGTTCATCCACAGAAGAGTGCTGAGGGAGAGGTAACTGTACCAGAATAGGATAAGAGAGGATGGGTGGAGGAGGAATGTCAACCTTTGCATTGTGCTAATTCGTCTTGGGATCTAAAGAAGTTCAGATGTGGCCCCAGATCATTTTCTCACCAACATACACACAAAATCTCTTGGGAAAAAAATGAGAGCTGTATTGGATGAAGACATAGATGGAAATGAATCCAATCAGTAGTTTGCTGCTAAACTGACTGAACAGACATTTCAGATGTGCAACAAAAAATGAAGATTTTAAGGTGGACTTGATTGCCTTTTGGAGATCATCAGCAGTGTTAGGGAGAGCTTTGTAGCATTGCCTGAGCAGAGCAGAGACCAGGAACCATGTGGCTAAAAGGGTGAGTTCAAAGAAAGGCCTGTGTATATATGCACAGCTGAGAAGAGACCGTCCTGTTCTAAGAACTATGTCCTAAGCCTTTCTGATATTAAATTGTAACCCATTATCTTCTCTGATAAATCTCATTATCATGAGTATTAGCTATAAACCACTGCAATGTATTATCTATTCCAGGAGAGAAGCAAAGGCTACAAGGGAAGGACTGGCTGATCTCAAAACTGGTAAGAAGATTAGGGGGTATAAACATGTCTGATGTCTGCCTTATAGCAAGCACAATTAGAATAGGGAAAATGCTGAGTTTTATTTTATTTCCCCCTTGAGAGCTCAGATATTGCCCTCATGCCACTTTTACGAGATGAAGGGTAAAGGCAAAAGATAAAGGAGAGATAAAAGATGGATGATAGCTACAAAATTGAGGTTGGAAGGTGAGAATGGTAGGTGAAAACAAGAGAGAGAATGGAGGGTAGAAATAACATGGAGGGGAATACAAGATGGAGGGTGATTATAAGATTAAAATGGTACAGGATGGAAGATGAATACAAGGTAGTTGACGGGGATAAAATGGAGGGTGGAATAAGATGTAGAGTGGAGACAAGATGGACAGTGGAGACATACTAGGATGTGGATACAGAATTCAGAGAGATGTCAGCTAAAGATTGGAGATGCAGAGATAAAATGGAAGATTAATCCGGACGAATGATGGAGATAAAGTATAAGATGCCTAAAAGATGTAACATGGGACTAAAATTGAGGGTAGATACAAAATGAAGGGGAAGGAGGAGGCAAGATGAAAGATGAAGATAAGGTTAGAGTAAAATTCATAACAATAGTTCAATTAAAAAAAGAACAACAAATGTTGAAGAGAATATGGAGAGAGTGAAATTTGCATACTTTTGGTGGGATTGTAAACATGTACAACCTCCATGGAAAACAATATGCCACTTCCTAAAGCAACTGAGAATAGAAAAACCATATGATCCAGCATGGCATATGCTGGAAAAATGTCCCGAAGAAGTAAAAGACAGAACACAAATATATGATCTCCCAACTCACTATAGCACAGTTCAAATTATCAGAAAGTTGGAAACAGCCCAAATTCTCATCAGTAAAAGAGTGGATAAAGAAACTCTGATATAGACACACATGGAATATGCACATGATATATACATATGGAATACTATACATCCCTAGAAAACAGTGATGAAACATGAAGCACCCATGACATAGATGGGCCTAGAAATCATTATGCTGAGTGAAATTAATCAATCACAAAAGGATAAACATTGAATTAGCCCACTACTTAGGGATAAGCACCAAGACAAAGGGAGCCTTGAATTCTTCTAAATCTTCTAAATTGAATACTTCTAAATTGGTTCCTTAAACAACAAAGTAGTAGGCAAGATGTTACCCCCTTAGGTGAACATCATAATAACAATTTACTTCAAAAGGGTGTCCTCACTCCATGTGGAGTCAGTTTCCCATGTTGTGATCAGAGAGAGAAGATCAATCAATTCCTGCCATAGAATTCAAGAAAAAAAAATCAAGCCTTGAGTTGTAGTATTGGAAGGCTCTATGAACAAAATAGTGAGTGATTCAGGAAGCATCAAAATAAAATAGAAAGGAAACACAGACACTGCTTGAAGAATAATTGGTAGACAATGAATGCTTTTAGGAGGGAGTATAACAACAAGAAGTAACGGTGCTAACAGAAGAAGCTACTCTGGAAAAAATAGCCAAAAATGAAGCCCCAGGAATTGATGAAATACCAGGTGAGATGTATCAACAAGTTGATGAAGGATTGGAAGTTCTTATTAATCTATGGTAGGAAATTTAGAAGATAGCCATATGGCCAACTGACTGAAAGAGATCCATATTTGTACCCATTCCAAACAAAAGTGACTCAAGAGAAGGCTCAAATGATAGAACAATATCATTCATATGACATGAAAGTGAAATTTTGCTGAAGATCATTCAACAGTGGTTGTGTCAGTGCATTGACAGGAAGTTGACAGAGGGTCAGGCTGGCTGATTTTAGAAGAGGATGTGCAAAAGGGATACCATTGCTGATATCAGAAGAATCTTGACTGGAAACAGAGAACATCAGAAAGATTTTACTTGTGTGTCATTGACTATGTCAAGGTATTTTGAGTGGAACATAAGAAACTATGACTAGTTTTGAGAAACTGGGAATTTCGGAATACCATGTTGTACTTATGCAGAACTTGTAGATGGATCAAGAGACATTTGTACAAACAGAACAAGGGAACATTGCATGGTTTTAAATCAGGAAAGACCTGTGTCTGTGTTGTATCCTCTTACCATACTTATTCAATATGCATGCTGAGCAAATCATCAGAGAAGCTGGATTATATGAAGAAGAATGTGACATCAAGATAGGAGGAAGAGGGTTGAGCCCCGGTGGCATAGTGGTTGAGTGCGGGACTGTGGCCCATCGGCTTGGTGGTTCAAACCCAGCAGCAACAAGACTGGGCCTCCCACTCCCACCAGAAGACAGTGATGCCCTCCCCCCAAAAAAATGTAAAAACAAACTAACAAAAAGATGGGAGGAAGATTTATTAGTAGCCTAAGATACCCACATGATACAACCTTGCTTGCTGAGAGTGAGAAGGACTTAAGGCACTTGCTCATGAAGATCAAGGATTTTAGCCTTCAGTATGGATTATTAACCAATGTAAAGAAGATCAAAAGTCTCATTAACTAGACCAGTGGAGAAAAGATTGAAGTTGTCAAGGATTTTCTCTTGCTTGGATCCACCATCAATGCTCATGAAAGCAGCAGTCAAGAGATAGAGGCATTGCATTGTACATCTGGTGCACAAGACATGTTTAGAGTATTGAAAAGCAAGAATATTACTTTGATGACTGAGGTAGTCCTGACCCAAGCCATGGTGTTTCAGTTACCTCAAATGAACATTAAAATTGTGCATAGAATAAGGAAGACCAATGATGAAGAGATGCATTTTTATTAAGGTGCTGTTAAACAAGATTGAAAGAACCATGGTCTGCTAAATGGGCCAACAAATTTATCTTGGAAGACATGCAGCCAGAGTGCTTTCTAGAACCAAGGATGGTAGAGCTATCTTACATACTTTAGAACATGTGGCCAGGACAGAGCAGTTCCTGGAGAAGAACAGCATGCTTCATGAAATAGAGGGGCAGTGAAAAAGAGAAAGACCCTTAGCAAGCTGGATCGATTCAGTTGCCTCAAGGGACTCAAGCCTAGAATCAATTGTGAGGGTGATGCATATCTGGGCAGTATTTAATTCTGTTGCACATAGAGTTACTATGTGTTTGAATAGAATTAATGACACCTACCTCAACAATACAGTCAGCCCAAATGAACAGCCACTCAAAAAGAGTAATTAGTGAACATTAATGGGATCAAGACTAGAGAAAGTGGGCCATGTCTGTATCAGAGAAGGAGATTACATTTCTGATTATAGGTAAAGCAGATGGGGTAGCATAACATTGAGAAGACTTAACATAACTTATACAGACCTAAAGGGGAAAATTATGCCCCATATTATGTTCTTAATTGGGCACTTTCCCCCTAGTTTCCATATATCCCTGGTGACTCACCAGTGTATTATAGGCAACTGGGACATCAGACTCACTCCTTTTGAGATCCAAACTATCTTTGATTGACCATACCAGAAGGAACCAATAGGAAACCCACTAAGCAAACTGAACTTTACCTTAAACTTACTTGTAGCACAACTACAAAACTTAAATACTCCCTTGAATTTAAATGCACAAGTGAGAGAAGAAATAGCTGATCCCCATCCCAAGGTTAAGCATTAGATGACAGTTGGACTTTGGTTTGGTTTGTGCCTATTGATTTATAGGCACCTGTGTTAAACCGGGTTGACTAGTGACACAAATTCAAGACACTCATATATGTGTAAGAAAGAACTTTTTTCAAAGAGTAATTATATATAATAAAACATCCCAGCCAGTCCAGGTCAAGTCCATAAGTCTGATATTAGCCCATAAATTTCTCTTCAGACTCACATAGACACACACAATTATCCAAAATGCAGGAAGAACCCAGGCCAGTGTGTGCAAAGACTTGTGGATTCAATGGTGGTAGAAGCATCTCCTGGGCTCTCAAGAGCCTCAGCGTGGTTCAACCTAACTAGTCAACAGGAAGATGAAAGCAGAGAGAGAGGGAGGTCAGCCTTCAAAGAGTCATTTGTCTTGGTTACCCTCCAATCAAGCTGTGGACTTGGTCTGGACTGGGCTGGGATGTTTTCTTACTATACAATTATGCTGACAAAAAGTTCTAGATCATGACATTGGCTCAGGTTCCACACAACTCTTTGTACTTCAGGCAGCCAGCCTGCTATCGTATTCTCAAATCCCTGTGAACCAGGTTCACAGGTGTCAGTGCCCAAAGGCAACCCATCTCTCTATTGCTGCTTTTCTCCCACTTGCACTCAACAAATGGTCATCTAGTGAGCCACAGATGGCCCGTGATATTCCTTTAACATTCTGTCAGAGAGAGGAAAATATCTTCATGGCTCCAGTTTTTCTCCAGCTTCAGGCACAAACCTCTAGTTCAATAGTCAAAAATCCAAATAGCTCCCTTTTTCTTCAATCTGTCAGCATCTCTTTCAGCAAGTCTTTTCAAATGCAAATGTTCTTAGCACTCAAAGCACTGGGTGGGGCTTATCTCTTCAGAGTCTTATATGCTGTCTCATCCCAGCCCATTGAATTGATTCAACTTAATGGCTGAAGACCGTGAGTTTACAAACTATTTTCATTTTTTTTAAAAATCATCTGTCAATCATTATATCAATAACAATAGGCAAAAGAAATCAGTATAAACCAAAGAGATCCAGATCCTAAACACATTCTTAAAATTCAAATCCAACCCTTTTTTATCTAAACTATACCATTTCTATCCAATATGACTTTAGGTCTCTTGGTGCATTGCCCAAGCCAAAGTCAGGTCTTCTCAGTCACTTTGACTAGGCAGCATGGTTCAGAGAAGAAATTCAAGGGGCCATTTTGTCCTTCAAAATTCACCTTCTCCACATTCATTTCTACCATTGCAGACAAGAATAACTGAAAGCAGCTTCTAGGAATCAAAACCTTCTCTTCCCACGTCTTTTCCAGAAAACCACCCAGTAATCTGCATGGCCATATGTGACCTCCAGCTAGCCAGAGGAAAAAAGGCTGTCATGAGACAGATGTGAGACAATCACCCACTGTCCATATCCAAGTTTTGTTTCTCTAGTACCCCACTCCCAAAGTACCATAATGTGTTAGGCTAGGTAAACAAGAGAAACAAATTCAGAGACACTCATATACGTATTGAGAAAACACCCCAGAAAAGTCCAGATCAAGTTCCTAAGTCTGATATTAGCCCACATGTCTGATGTCTGGTACTAGTCATCTTCAGACTCATGTAGCACATGCAATGATGTTGAATGCAGCAATGTCACCACTGGTGGGTGAAAAGTCTGTGCAACCACGGGTGGTGAAAGCACCTCAGAGCTGGCACCTTCAGCTCTCTGAGTGTGGCTCCTCAACAGGAATGTGAAGCAGAGAGAGAGAGAGAGAGAGAGAGAAAGAGAGAGAGAGAGAGAACCCAGGTATCTTGTCAACTGGAATAAGAAGGTGGAGAGGAAGAGGAATTTCCCAGAATCCTCATGAGAAAGCAACCACAAAGAGGTACATCTGTAACCTGATTGACAGATTAGACTCCATCCCTATATCCATTTATCAAATTGACTTGAAATTATGTAACCACCATAGTGCCCATAGGCAACCTGGTACCAACATGTATTTGTTGTTTTCTCATTTTCTCTGCTTTTTTTTGTGACATGTTAGTCTATCAGGCATTGTTCTGTCCTAGTAAATGAAAGTATTGCCTATACCTCCAAACTTCATGGATTGTGTAGTTAGTGTCCAGTTACCTAAGTTCCAAAATTATACAAGTCAACAATTAATGTATTGTAGTCTAAAATGATGTTCTACACAGGTATGAATTCCTTGTCTCAACATTCTTTTAAATTCCTTATCATTGATTAAAATGATGACACTATCAACAGAAGTACCTTATGCCTATGAGGATAACTTATGTTGTATTTTAATAAAATTATAGCTGTGTTATTAAAATCAACCATGGCCATATATAGAAGCTACACACAGGGATGGATTTTGCACTCTACTTGATCATAGCCCTAACATAAGAGCAATGAGTTCCTTTGACATGACCCTGCTCAGAACTTGCCCTCTGAAGAGATCACTGAAGATATCGGAGCTATGACAAAGCGTGGCAAAGAAATTAAATGGTACCTTCTTATCCGAAAACAAAACAAAGCAAACAAACAAAATCTGTGGTCTTAAAGGCTTGACTCAAAACAAGCAATTATCTAAGTGAGGAATCAGCTAAGTCTTGGAAGAGACACAAGATGTATGATTCAAGGGCTATAAACGATAAAATTCAAACCTAGAGGAGGCAGTGATGCAAAACCCTAAATTCTAAGCTTCAATGTTGAACACTATAGGTGATAACGGAAATCCAAAATCCATTTGTAGGTTCCCTAAGGATGTACATTGAGTCTCCAGTGAATCCCCACTGACCATAGTCTAGAAATGTAGCTAGCCTTAATATCAGACTAACAGCTTTGCAAAGTGGATTTAATCAGCTGTCTTTCAGCTGGAATATAACACCTTATCATTTGATTTCACTTTTGGCCCATTTTAAATTGAGTCTAGGGTTTTTTTCTTAACATTTTCTCCTTCCGTTGTGTTTGATCATGATTACTAAGTTCCTTATTATTTTTTGTCTTTGATTGTGTATTTTCCTGTATTGCAAAGTCAGGATGTGTGATATATTTAGGCAATAAGAGAATCATAATTACTTGAGGCCATGTAATGGGAGGTTGGGGAAAATGTGGAGTCAGTGGTACAAGTAATGGGTACAAGAAAGAAGAAAGCATTCGTTTGTGGTAATGATTGCACACTTCTTAATAGGAATGGAATGTGGTTCATTAATATGATTGAACTATTGAGTTGCATGATACACTAATTATGTCTCAATACATCTATTTTTTAAAGATAAGAGTAGAGATAAACTGGAAATTTAAGATAAGATAGAGAATATAAGGTGGAAGCCAAACTCACTGCAACTGAATTGTTTCTGATAATAGCAGCCCTCTAGAACAGAGTAGGGACTCTCCTGTGGATTTCCAATGCTGTCAATCTTTATAGGAGTAGAGGCCTTATATTTCTCCCGTGGAGTGGCTAGTGGTTTTGAACCACAGGTCTTATGGTTAGCAACCCACGGTGTATCCACCAGAACCCCGATAGAGAGTAGAGGAAAGAAAAAAGTGGAGACATGATGGAGGAGCATAATTGAGGGTAGGGACATGATGCTGAGTAGCTACAAGATGAGTGATAGAAGTAACATATAATAAGCAACACACATTTTCATGCATATGATTATATGTTGTCTAGTTGTTTTTAGTCGTCATCCAGTGTTCTCAAGGTTAAGCTTTACCAAATGGGTTCCAAAGACTGTGACCCATCGTGTTTTGCTTTCTTTTTATAAAAATCATTTTATTGGGGGCTTATACAACTCTTATCATAATCCATATATCCATCTATTATATCATGCACACTTGTACATATGCTTTCATCATCATTATCCAAACATTTTCTTTCTACTTGAGCCCCTGGTATCAACTCCTCATTTCCTCTCCCTCCCTCATGAACCCTTAATAATTTATAAATTATTATTATTTTTCATGTCTTCACTGTTTGATGCCTCCCTTCATTGGTTCCCCCTTTCTCCTCCACCTTACTCTTCCACTCCTGGAATCTCTACTATAATTATTGGTCCTGAGGGGTTATCTGTCCTGGATTTCTTGTATTTCCACATCTGATCTGTACCAGTGTACATGTTCTAGTCTAGTCAAATTTGTAAGGTAGAATTGAAATCATGATAATAGGGAGGTAGGAGAAAGCATTAAAGACCTAGAGGAAAGTTGTATTTTTAATCAGTGCTATACTGCATCCTGAAAGGCTCATCTACTCCCCACAACCCTTCTATAAGGGGTTGTCCAGTTACTTACAGATGGGCTTTGGGTCTCCACTCTGCACTCCCTCTCATTTACCAAAGACCAAAGGTGTGCTTCTTTCATGTGAGTTTGTTACTTCTCTGCTGGGTAGCCACTTGTCACAGTTACTGATCTGTGTCAATTTCAGCACTGATAGTGTAAGGGTGGAGTCTAGTCTGTCAATCTGGAGATAGCCAATGAGGTCTTTGTGTGGGCATGGCTTTGTTCTGAGAATTTTGGGAAGTCTCATGGTATTTCAGTTTTTGAGTAAGTCTATTGGAGATACTCTACTGACAAGATAAGATGGCAGCATAGACCCTGAGTCCTAGGAACTGGAGGAGCCAGAGCAGAAGCCACATGGACTTACCATGATGGAACCAAACCTCTGAAGCCAGAAAAATCACAGAGAGACCCCTGCCAGCCCTGAGGTGCTTCTACCACCAATGGATACTGCTGATGAACTCTGAGCCCTGAAAACAAGAAGCCATGGAGAGACCCCAGCCAGCACCAGGATGCTACTATTGCCACTGGATACACAAGACTCTGCACCCACTGACCTGTGATTGTCCTGGTATCATTTCACATGCTCAGTGAGTCAGAAGGAGACTATATAGACTAGTATTGGACATATGAGCTAATATCGGACTTATGACCTTGGACTGGACTGGGTTGTGATGCTTTCTCATTGTTCCACTCCTCTTGTATATAAACCTTTCCCTTATATCCTTATGCATGTTCATGAATTCACCTACTGTCATAAAGATTTCAAAAGCCTTTGAAATTCTAATTTGAGTCACTATGAGCAGGGATTTACTCAGTGATAGTGATAGTGATAGTTAGGCTAGAAGGGCTCCTGAAATATGAAAGCTTCCTTGAGTAGAGTAGTTCGACTGCTTCTCCACATAGAAGGAGATAATTATACCACTGACTCACGGAACCCTCTTTGTTTGGGTATAACAAGAGTTAACTCCTTATAATTCTTCATCCCTGATGCTGTTGTTATTTGATACTATCAAGTTGATTCCATCCCATACAGATGTTAAGTACAGCAGAGCAAAACTATGCCTGAGTCTCCCTCACAAATGTTCTTATGCGTGAGCCCATTGTTGCAGGCAGAGTGTCAATCCATCTTATTGAGGGCCTTCTTCCTTCCTGCTGCCTGTCTACTTTACCAAGTGTATTGTCCTCCAGGCACTGCTCTCTCATGACAGCAAGTCCAAAGTATGTAATAGGAAGTCTCACCATCTTTGCCTTTAAGGTGCATCCTGGCTATGCTTCTTCCAAGATAGATTTGTTTGTCCCTTTAGCAGTCCATGGTACTTTCAGTATTTTTCACCAGCATGACAATCCAAATGCACTGATTTTTCTTCAATCTTTATAATTCAGCACCCAACTTTCACATGCACATAAGGAAATGGAAAATATTATGGTTTGGGGTAGGCATACTTGTCATCAAAATACCATCCTTGCTTTTCGATACTTTAAAGAGGTCTTGTGCAACAGATTTACCCATGCAAATGTCTCTTGACTTCTGTATTCATGAGTATTGATTGTGGACCCAACCAAGACAAAATTCTTGACAATTTCAATTTTTCCCCCTATTTATCATGATGTTATCTGTTGGTCTAGTTGTGAGGATTTGGGTTTTCTTTATCTTGATTTATAATCCATACTGAAGTCTTCAATCCCTAATCTTCATGAACAAGTGTTCAAAGTCCCCCTCATTTGTCTTGCGTCTTCTGCATGTCTTAGGTTGTTAATAAGCTTTCCTCCAATCCTGATGTCACATTCTCCTTCGTATAACCCAGCTTCTCTGATGATTTGCTCTGCATAATATTGAGTAAATGTGGTGAGAGGATACAGCTCTGGCATACATCTTCCTGATTTAAAACCATGGAGCATGCTCTTGTTCTGGTTGCACAGCAATTTCTTGACATATGTGCAATTTGTTCTAGAATTTCCAGTCTTCTCAAGGTTATCCATAATACGTTATGCTGCACATAGTTTAGTGCCTTCACATAATCAATAACACACAGGTAACATATTTCTAGTATTTTCTACTTTCAGCCAAGTTCTATCTGACATCAGCAATTATACCCCTGTCTCATATCCTCTTCTCAAGTTTTCTACAACTTTAGGTTATACATAAACTATTTTCAGAACAAGTACCCACATGGGTTATTTTCTTGCCACTAGTGCTTCCTTGTGTTAGTGGAAAACTGTGCTCCATTAGGTTTCTAGTTGCTGTGGCCTTTTCAGAGAGAGGTAACTAGACTTTTCTGCTGTGGTGCCTCTGCGTGGACTTGAACCATCAATACTTGGCTAGCAGTCAGTATCTATATGTATTATCCAGCCTTCATTTGCAAAGGATTCAGGGAGGCCTATTAGTTTAGTATTCGTCGAATGTTGATCTTTGACTGCAAAATATTTCCCCCCCAAACACACACACACACACACACACACACACACACACGAATCCACTGCCAGAGAGCTGCTGCCAACTCATAGTGACATTACAAGACAGTGTAGCACTGCCCCTGAAAGCTTCAGAGATTTTAACTCCTAACAGGTGTAGAAAGTCCTTTTTTCTCCATTGGATCAACTTTTGGTTTTAAACTGCTGAGGTTGCCGCTAGCAGCCCAGTTGAAAACCACCAGGGCTCTTCTGCCTCACAGACTGTGTTAGGTTTATTTTAGTAATCGTGTGTAACATGGGATGCTAACATGCTTCATGGGGGTTTCACCGTCAGACAATCCTAATTTCACTACTTAGGAGCAGTGGGACTTGGACCAGTTACTTATCCTCTGAAGACACTCTAATTTTCCCAATAGGCACAATATTAACCCTCCTCCAAAGATTATCAAGAGACAATATAAGCTCAATACACAGTAGTTGTCCCTTAATTATTTAGCTACCTCTTCATCCTTCTTTTCTTATATAAATAATTACTACTTTAATCTATCAAACAATTTGTTCATAATATTCAGTGAACTGAGTATAAGAAAAACAATTTGTAAATTGTTTAAAAGACATTCTTCAGGAATAAAGAAGCACAAAGGATGGGTGGATCACTTTTATAGTTCTACTCAGAAGTACTGGCAGTCAACCTCAGTAGCAGGTAAAGACTGTGATGGGGCATGGCAGGATCTTTTGATACCACCTTTCCTAGGTAAACCTCTCTCAAGTGGCATGTGGAGCTTCCATACTGTAACCTAATCTGGATGTATGTTAAGCATTAATGCAGCCCAGGCTTAATCTGCAGGGGGTACTCCCCAGCACATGGAAGGCTAAACTCAGGGGAAATTGCTTATGAACTCCAGCTGGAAAACACATATGGAAGACTAACAGGTTTATCTTTGCAAACTCTGTTTACAAACTGGGTGCATTTGTTCTCCATACAGTTTGTCTTTGCCACTGACTCTTGGGGAGTCTACTTTCTTCTTCAGGACTAAAATTTTGGGTCACCTCCACAATAATGTGTAGTTCCTGAAAACAATAATTTCTTTTAAGTCAGTCCCCTTGTGCTATAATAGGGAAATTCTATCTATTCAGAAACATATTCCAATATTCACTGGATGAGCTCCATGGACCAGGCCATGTATCAAGGAAATATAGAAATTAATTAGTCATTTGCTTGTCCCCAAAAGTTATTTGAAACTCATAATGTTCACATAAGACAAACAATGTCATGAAAGGAGGGTTATCCATGATAACATCGGAGCCAAGCAGTGGGGAAGCAGAAAACTTAATGAACTTGGTAGCTTGTGAGCTGGTCTTAAATGGATGATTTCTATTTTAATGGGAAGGATTCAGAATTCATTGAAAATAGATGGAAAAAATGATAAATGATTGAACTTCTAGGAAATAGAGGAAATTTTTAGGGAAGAATAACTCATTTATTCTGACTACAATAAGGGGTAAAAATAGAAGGACAGAGAGATAAATCAGGAAAGTCAGGCTGTATCCAAATCAGACAGATATTAAAATACCAAACCAAGGTGGTTATAGTAGTAAACACTGGAGATACAATTGGGAACATAGTCGCAATTCCTTGACTTCATGAAGCTAACATTCTGCTGGAAAAAGAGGGAGTAATAGATTAGGGAAGTTATTTGAAGTGGTAGACATAGTGGCTACCATCTTTAGTACTACTTTGTGAAAGCAAAATGCCAGACAGTCTTTCAAACATAATATCAAATTTTACCCATATTGGTTTAACTCAATTTCAAATAAGAAAAGAGAGTAAAAGGGAAGATGATAATTTAACTTAAGACAATTATCATAAGTGAACCAGAATCTGAATCCATGTATCCTTGGCATCAAAGTAAATCATTCTGCATCAAGGCAGTTGTATAAGAGAAGAAAGATGAGGGGCTGAGAGAATGACCAAAATTCTGCAAGAATCCAGAAGATCCTGATGCTGTTGTTGTTGTTTATAAAGCATGACTGTAATTGATTCAGTGAAGATAAATTAAGAAAATTTAGTTGCTAATTGAATTTATGGAAAAATAAGGAGTCAAGTATGAGCCTAGTGAAGTGGTCCTAGCAGGCATGAATAGAATGTAGAAAAAAATGGAAAATCTCCGAAGATGCTTTGGTGATCAAGAGAAATTCAGTATTTTTCCCCACACAGTATTATTCATTTGCTGATATTAAAAATATAGAGAGGGCATACTTTTTTCAAGTGATGGTTGAGAATGTAGGATAAAATTATTTGATTGTTTTCTTTCCGAGTATAAGAATTCAGATAGAGACAATTCTTTTCTTTCCATTTGAGGAGTTTTATTATTTTGTATTAATCATTTTATTGGGAGCTCTTACAAATCTTTTACCAACCCATCATTCAATTGTGTTAAGCACATGTACATATGTTGCCATCAACATTTCCAAAACATTTTAGAGGCAATTCTTGTTCAGGATCTCATATATGTTTGTGGTTAGAATAGTGGATGGAGAATTCCTCACTCATTGTCTTAAGGTTAACTCTAGGTGTCATCTGATTCCTCAACTGTAGCCTGAAGCAGTTGCCTATGAAAGATTCTTCTGCTTACCCATGGCCCAGTGCTTGAATTTCAAGAGTCATCATCCCAAGAAAACAAGGCAGAAGATGTATTGTTCTTTATGATCTTCCCTTGGAAATCACCTAGCATCATATCTTCTGTAACCAGAGACTTTCCCAGATTCAAGGCGAAAACAGAACAGACCTCACATCTCCATGAGAAGACACTCAATGTCATATTCTAAGATATGCATGTGGGTAAGATATCTTGTGAAGTCTTTGGAAAATTTAAATCTCTCAAAGAACAAAGGAATATGTACTTCTTTTTTATAGCAATAGGACATAGTCATAACCAAACCCACTAACAGAGTTGATTCTCACTGTGGTAGTTTATATTCTGATGTGGATTTGGGCCTTTAGTGGATTAAGAGTGTAGGGCTGGAGTCCAGCTCTCAATCAAGATATATCCAATGAGACCTCGGTGTGGGAATGGCCTTCTCCTCAGCATTTTGGGAACTTCCTTTGAGACATCCCTGAGGAGAAGCCACAACAACCTACCCTGATGCAGCCTGGGAACTGGAGAAGTCACATGTAGACCCCTGCCAGCACTGAGATGTGCACAAGGTCACAGAATCCAAAGACTTTCTACCCAGTGTCCTGTGACCATCCTGCCGTCAACATCATTGCATGTGCTTTGTGTGTCTGAAGAGGACTTTATAGATCAGTATAAGATACATGGGCTGATATCGGACTAGACTGGGTTGGGATGCTTTCTTAATGTACAATTATCCTTTATATAAAACTCTCTCTTATACACATCTGAGTTTCTATGGATTTGTTTCTCTAGTCAACCCAGATTAACACACTGACTCATAGAAGTGCTGTAGGATAGAACAGGACTTCCCCTTAGGATCTCCAGATTATAAGCTATATGGAAGCAGATTGCCATGTCTTTTCTCAAGGGGCAGCTGGGGGGTTCAAACTCCTGACCTTTGGGTTAGTAGTTGAGCATTTTAATTGTGCCACCAGGACTCAAAGCTGAAGAGGTGCCATTTGGGTTATTTTCATTTTAGAGAGAGAAAAAGAAAACCAGGTTTTTCATTTATACCCAGAAGAGAGCGGTAGAATCAATCAAGCTTGGGATCCCAGATATTTTTACCCCAATTCAACATTCTCTCAACCATAGCAGAGGGACACTATTTATCCACATACTTAATCTGTCAAAACATTCTATTTCGAGGGTCCTTTTTAAATAATATCTTTGACTTTAATTATAAAACTTGACTTTTTTAAACCACGGTGCATTATAGATAAGTATTGTGTGTTTTTATATACACAGAACTAAGGAAAACTAGGTTCAGTTGTCAGTGCAATGATTTTAAGTCTTGCTGCTGGCCCTTTAAATGCAGGGAAACATTTACCGAAGTGTCCATTCTTTAATTTGGTGCCACTTGAAGGTTAACTCCTTTGCTGGTGATAGTTTGAAACACGGTTTCTCAGATAGTTGTTATAGAAAGGGAGTAGCTCTAACTTGGAGATAAAAGCTTCACTCAACCTACCTCCCTGGGTCAACAGAATGTTCCTTAAATCTTACCATCCTGACTTCTCGCTGACTGATAAGGGGCTCATTATTCGCTAGGGAAGTTGAAATATTTTGAAATGAGCATAAAAGATCTTGCACTTGAGTGACAGTGAAAGAGTGAGAAAAAAAAAGAAAACCTTGGTAGTCATTACATCAAAACTAAAATTTGGGTATCTTGAAAAGCTAGAGATCCTAGGGCGGAAAATTTCAGTTTCTTTTTCAAGTTCTTTAAATATTCTCCAGGGTCATTGTCTATGTATGACCACTGTGACTCATTTACTCAACCAAACCCAGAAAGCATAAATCATAGAAGATGATTTCTAGTAATTGGACATGTAAATTATTTATGGAGCTGTAAGACAAAGGGCTTTAAAAGGGTGAAAGGAGTATGAATTTGGATACTGTTCATATGTTTAGCACTGTGTCCCACCTCTTCTTCCTCCTTAACCTCTATTGTTAAAGACTTCATGGTTAAAAACAGATGTTGCTATAAGCAGAATTTTATTTGAATGAAAATCTTTCTAAAATTACCATGTAATTCATTTATTTATTGGTTGAAATTATTAATAAAAAGTATTTTAGAAGGGCTGAGCCCCCGTGGCGTAGTGGTTGTGCGCGGGACTGCAGCCCACTGGGACGGAGGTTCAATTCCAGCAGTGGGGCTGGGCCTCCTACTCCCACCACCGGAGAGCAGTGATGCCCCCCCCCAAAAAAAACAAAGTATTTTAGAACACTCAAGTGCTGATGCTCTAGAACTAACAAATATTTTCACTTTATTACTCTTTTTAAATGATTTACTTTTTTATTTTTTGGTTTTTTGCGTCACTGCCCTGGTGGGAGTAGGAAGCCCAGTCTTACTCCTGGAGAGCTGCTGCTGGATTTGAACCGCCAACCCCGTAGGCCCCAGACCCGCACACAATCACTATGCCAATGGGCTCAGTCCAAATGATTTGCTTTTTATTTGTTTTTTGTTTTTTGGGGCATCACTGCTCTCCGGTGGTGGGAGTAGGAGGCCCAGCCCCACTGCTGGAATTGAACCTCCATCTTAGTGGGCCGCAGTCCCATGCACAACCACTATGCCACCGGGGCCCAGCCCATGATTTGCTTTTTAAAGGAGTAAAAATATTATGGCTACAATTGGTCCTACTTGTATCCTTCTCCAGCATCATCCTTACTCCTTCCCAGAGGCATCCAGTATGATGATTTTGTTTATTTTTCCTAATCCTTAGTTTATCTGTTACCTAAAATGTACAGGGTTCCCTAGAGAAACAAAACTAGGACACTAATGATTTTTTATATATATATATATATATATATATATATATATATATATATACACACACACACACATATATATACATATATATGACTATGTTAGTCTGGGTAGACTAGAGGAACAAATTTCATAGGCATGCATATGGATATAAGGAAAAGGTTTATATACAAGAGGAATGGGACATTGAGAAAGTATCCTAGCCCAGTCCAGTTCAAAGTGAAAAGTCCACTATTAACCCATATGCCCGATTTCAGTCTATAAAATCTCCTTCCGATTCACGAAGTGATAGGCCAGTGGGTACAGAGTCCCGGCGCTGGCAGGGGTCCCCTCATGGCTCCTCATTTCCAGGGCTCAGGGTCCATCAATAGCATCCAATGGTGGTAGAAGCAGCTCATCGCTGGCAGGCGTCTCCCTGTGGCTTCTCCAGCTTCAGAGGCTTCATTCCATCAGGGGAAGGCCCGTGTGGCTTCTCCTCTGGCTCCTGCAGCAGCTCGGACACTGCCATCTTATCTTGTCTGTAATTCCTTGTCTCTGAGACTAACTCCCAACAACTAGGGAGATAGCTTCTCATCTCCACGAGGGAAATATCGTGAGATTTCCCAGAAGTCTCAGGAGAAAGCCATGCCCACATAGAGGCTTCATTGGCTACTCAATGACTATCTCCAGATTAACAGGCTGGACTCCACCCCTACATCTCAATCATGAAATTAACATAAGCACATGACTGTCACAATAACATACACAATAACATAAGAAATAAACAGTTGATTAATCTGTGAAGCAGTATAAATAGCTCAGTGCAACTTACTTCAGTGAAACAGCTAATGTATTGGCAGTCCTTCAAGTCTTGAGGGCTGCCGGCTAGTTCTCTGTAGAGCAATTCAGGCTATTCAGCCTCAGGCAGCAAACTGCAAGACACGTCACCAACAGTCAGCCAGATAACAGAGTCTGACATTCCCCAGCTCAAGCGATATACACTCCAGTAGTGTAGCAAAGCAAGTCTGGAAAGAACCTCAAAACTACAGCAACACAGTCCATGGGTTAGGTGTCCCACAGGTAGTGTAGCTTTCAAAATGGAGGGAGAGAACAAGTTAAGACAGCCGCACACTGGTCCAATCATCAAAGAGCATGAGAAAAGCAAGGGGAGGCTCATCAAACCATTTATCTCTCTGCCCTTCAGTTAATATCACATGCATTCATTGGCCATCTTGGCAGAATAAACCTACCTGTCACAGTACATAAATAGTGTCTTACTCTAAATGTTATTCTGTTTTTTGCTTTTTCATAGAAAGCATTAGAAGATGGATCTCAAACTTAGACAAACCTACATGCTGGGTAATATCATATCCCACAACTATACTGTATTTAATTTCTATTTTAATGTTGATGAAAAAAGGTCCCTGGTGGTGCAGGGTTTAAGTGCGTGTCTGCTGACTGAAAGATTAATGGTTCCAACCCACTAGTTGCTCAGTGGGTGGGGGTTGGGGGGGGAGAAATCTGCTACCATAAAGATTACAGCATTTAAAGCACTAGGGGATGTTCTGTTCCATCCCACTGAGTCGCTCTGAGTGGGAAAGACTCAATGACAGTGACTTTGGTCTTTCTGGGTTTTTCAATATTTAGCTTATTTCTTTGTCCTTTTCTTCTTCTTTCTACAACAAGCAATGAGCATCATGTACATTTCACAGTCCTGAATGCCACCATTTGCAAAGCTATTCTTGTTTTACATTTACATCAAGTCAATTCCAATACATAGACACCCTATAGGACAGAGGAGAATTGTGTCTCTGGGTTTCTGAGATTGTACATCTTCAAGATCACAGAAAACCTCATCTTTCTCCCAAGGGTGCTCTTGGTGGTTTTGAACTGCTGACCTTGCAGTTAGCAACTCAACTCATAATCTACTCTGCAACAGACCCATAGTTTATGATAAATTACCTTATGGTGTGTATATTACATTTTCCCCAAGCTTCCTAAAGCTGACTTTAATGGGTTGATAAGATCACTTTTTAGCAGATTTTAATTCTATATGAAATTCATTGTCTATGATCCCTGAAACATTGACATATATTACATTTTCCCATTATTGTTGGCACATTCTAAAAATGTCTAGGATCTTCTTTACTATAGTATTTGACTCATGTCTATGACTTAACTCCACTCAGTAGCCTAACATTTGTTGCTCTAACATTTTGTTACAGATCCTAAAATATCCTTAGTTTCTCATTTCTCACAGATTTTATTTTCACTCTATCTAGTTGTTCAGTAGTATACCTGGATCTAGAATTGACATATCATACTAATATGTCAGACTCTGAATTACACTGATATAGTAGTAATTTGGTGTTCTCATTCATCTTCCTTTTCTTCAATCTCATCAAATCATATGACTTCCAAACCCTCTATTTTCAGTTTTCTTTGACCACATTGATGTCTTACCAACTCAGATTTATCATCAATGTTTCTTAATTTACTTGACAATCTCCTAAAATCACACTCATAGTTCCTGGCCAATCTGTTTAAAATTGCTTTTATTCTTTCCAAATCAGTGCATCCACCATTGAGTCAGGTGCAGTTGGGCATAAGAAGTTCAATGGTAAGGGACTCCCTATTGCTGATCATGCCTTTTGTTAGTCTTTGCTAAAATACATTTCTACTTTTTAAATTCAGGTGTTGCAAATGTTATTCTTCTATTCACAACTCCAAAAATTTTAAATTTATGCTTAGCAAGTGCCTTTACCTCCTATCACCCTCATCAGATCCCTCATTTCTAGACTTATGCTGCTACTCTGATATGTTGACAACATTTAAAATGCCAATAATTAAGTTCAACATATAGAAAATCTGATTGAATTTGTGTTAGGAGTGGTAGGTAACAACAATCATAAAGTCTCCCCAGGAATTCTAACTATAGACAAAGTTTAGAACCATAGTTGTGATCAGTCTCCATGTGTTCAACTATGTTCTAGATATATATACATATATACATACACACATATATGTATATATAATAGCAAAATTTACACATTTCCTAATGGATCCTTCCTTTTTTATCCTTATCTAGGTTATATTTTCCACTATACTTTTATCCTTTTTCTTTCATGCAGATTTCACACCCTTGTCCAATTGCTCTCATCCTCTTTTACACAGACACACAAACTACACACGCACACACACACACACACACACACACACACACACACACTACAGATTCTTCCCCTTTGCCTACAAGTTAAATAATGAGTGATTCTTGTCCTCAAGAAACCTGACCATTCTATTGAATGGCACCATCAGGCTATGTCATCCCAAGGGCAAGACTTTGAATTAATATTTACTTTCGTCTATACCCTACATTCCTTGTACCAGTTCATTTTGTGGTTAAATTCTGTTAGCTGTATACTCAGAATCAATTTTGTAAATTTCCCATCTTCCATTTAAATACCACTGCTCAATTTAAATCTTATCTGCATAATCTAGGAAGCCTCATGTATAAGTTCTTGAGAAGATAAAGCGAGTGCCTCCATGTCTGTGCTTGACTAAACTTCCTCTTCGGTTTCCCCTTCTCAGTTGCCGACATGCATATTTTTACTGCTGCGTTCTCAAAGTTCAGAGCCCTTATGCTGAGCACAATAGTAATAGTGAAAGCCCCTATGAACCAAAAATCTATTCCTGACCAGTTGATTTTAATTCATAGTGATCACAGTGATCCTCTCAGACAGAGTAGAACTGCTCCATAGAATTTCCAAGGCTATCGGCTGCCATGTTTTTCTCCCAAAAAACAGCAAGTGGGTTCAAACTAGTAGTTTT
Source organism: Nesogale talazaci (assembly GCA_004026705.1). Classification (NCBI taxonomy): domain Eukaryota; kingdom Metazoa; phylum Chordata; class Mammalia; order Afrosoricida; family Tenrecidae; genus Nesogale; species Nesogale talazaci. The sequence goes on from PVJH01004420.1 coordinate 66,868, forward strand.
GCTTAGCAGTTGATCTCATAATAGGAAGATACTGCAGTCATTGGTCCATATGAACCCTGAAGTTTTATTGGAGAGAAATTATGAAAGGTTTAAGGTTATTGGTAAAGATAGTATGTTTGATATGGCCCAGAGATAGGGAAATATAGAGACAAATCACTGGAAAAGAGGAGGAGTTCAAGTATTTGAGAAGTCCATGCACCCAAAGGATCATTCATATGAGTAATGAGACTAGTTTCCTCTTAAAGATTTTCTGATTGCCTTTTATCCAGTACCCTATATTTTCATAAAACCAGAGTGCAGGTCTGTGAGTTGTGGCAATTTAGATAGAATATTAGCCTGTGTTACCCTAATTAATTAAGTGAAAGAACTACCAAGGAACAAAACTCACGGACATATTTGCTCTTTTCTGTGAAGTTTCTATTGAATCGCAAGATTATCTAGCCTTTCCTATATGTAGACTTTGAGTTCTTTGAGGCTGAAACATACTGCATTTGTACCCTATTCATTTTGGCATTCCTGGTTAACAAACCTAACAAAAATGTGTGCTGAAGTAGAATGAAATATGTTTCATATTCATGAAAACATATCAAAAAGGAATATCTCAAGTAACTCCAAATTCTCAACTTTAGAAATTAGGCCACACAATCTACTATAAGATCCTGAAATTTTAAGAAAGAAAAGCTGTTCCTTTAGTAGTGGATATTTGGAAGGGGAGATTTCTGCACTTAGTTTGTTTTGAACATACTTTCCTCTGCCTTTAAAGCAGCTTTGAATCTGTTTGATTTGTGAATCCATTTGTCACAATAACCAGTGACCATGTTTTAAGATAGCCCGTGACTCCAACATGTGTTACTTTTGCTTCAAAACGAGAAGCATTTGACACGGCTTTCATGCCAAATGGACCAAGTTTTGATATTTTTATTTCCTGCTCCTATGATGAGGCAGACTGTGTTGTGTCAGCCCTTGCTAATGTGAACACTGCTGATTCAGTCAGACCCTCTTTCTCGTGAGGCAGTGGTGTGGATGTCAGGGCACTCCTCTCATGTGAATGCATGCAGAGTGCAGGCTGATCCACTGAGCTCCCGTTTCACAGTGTTGCCCTGCTCCCAGATGCTCCTGGTCTTGTTTCCCATTCTCGTTTCTGCCCTACTCCATGGTTTGTGACTTGATGCAGTTATTTTTACAAAGGATTTCACCATTGCTTCACATGTCTCCACAAAGTAAAAAAAAATAAAATAAGAGATTTTAGAATATTTAGAAGTGTCCACAATGTTATTCTAGGTCTTCTGCATGGGGGGGGGCCTGATTTACATAATTTGACCGCTTTTCAAATTAACTATGTAAATGCAAACTATCCATGTCACCCCCAAGGTAAGTATCCTTCAAACCAAAAAGTAGAATGCTTTATCTATAACACTAGCCATTGTTTGAGACCTCTCCAAGAGAGAGTTAGCTTTCATAATTCATTGCTAACTCTGAGCCTTTTGTCCAAGAATCCATAAGAATTCATGGAGTTTGGCCTGGACAAGACTTCTGGACCGTGGCAGCCATCTAATTCACCTGCTCATTTAGCAGGTGAGGAAACCAAAGCAGTAGAAAGTTAGTGGACCCAGCCTTCATCATGCAATGTGTAAGAGCTGGAGTTGGGATTTTGCCATGCTCTTTCTTCAAGCAGACTCAAATATGAATGCCACGTTCCTTAAACAGGGTCCACGTGAGACAGGATGGTGGTCCCTAATTGTTTAAATGGCCTTACCATACTTCATTCCTAAGAACTACAGCCCCAATCTTAAGACTCATCTGCAGCGATCTAACCTGCATCATGCTTTCCAGGCCCCTCTCTCAGGGACCAGAGGGAGGCTGGAGGAGGGCACTGCACAAATAAACAGAACAACACTGGCGGCCTTTGGAGCCCTGCCTCAAGCTAAGCACTGCCAGGAGTGAAAGTCATTAAAGACCCTTTGCAAAGGTTGTTAAGAAATGTGTAAACAGCCGTATAAACAACACCAGGTCAGGTCATGGAAGGAGACTGGCAACTGGGGAGGCCCGAGGAGAGCCTGCCAAAGTGTGAAATTCCCAGCAGGGAGAAGACATTTGGAAAAACAACTCCATCAAGTTTTATCAACACAAATCATTTCCTAAGTGGTATATTTTATTTAGAGTATGTGTGGCCTCGAATTTAACAAGGGAGGCTTTTTATCAATTGCAGTTTTTATGGCTTCCAGATATCTGTTTCTGAATTACTGGCAATGCTTATGGTGTGCTCATTTTTCTGGACTCTCCTGTCTAAATACGCCACGGGTGATGCTCTCGGTGTGGAGAGCAGAGATGACCTACACACACGCTTCCTGTTGGCCATGCTGTGTGGTGCAGGCCCTACACATGCTGAACTGTAAATAAACTTGGGTCTGGTGTTCTAATTTTAAGTCTTAGAGGAAACAGACATATTAATCATCACAGTGGTAGAGAAACAACCACAGATAGGTTTTTCTGCCAAACAGGTTTCTTCACCATAATCAAGGCTTCGGCATTGGCATTTTCTTCTTAAGGCTCGATAAGCTAAAGGAGATTATTGCACTTACAACTTCCTAGACCCTCTTAGGGGTAGAACCACAAGCATTCAGAAGCATTGTGTTGAGTGCTCCACATCTGTACTTTTGTTCATATGTCCAGAACAACTAGAACTTGAGAGGAGAAATCCCATTGTGTGGATAAGTGTCAGGTGTCTAAAACCTTCTACTTCCTATCCCACATTGTTTCCTCTCTGGCCATCTAGGAAGCTCCTTTGATTTAGACCAATATCCATTCTACTCTCTGTGTTCTCCTTCTCTGCCCACTCTTCCCCAATGAAGCTCATCTCTTCAGCCTGCTTCTTCATGTTTTGCCCAAATGTATGATTGTTCTCTGAGTACAGGAGCCTCGGTGGCATGGTGGGTTACATGTTGGACTGCTAATCCCAAGGTCAGCAATTCTAGCCTTCCAGTTGTTCCACAGGACAATGAGATTGAGGCTCCCAGACATATTGATAGTTGCAGCAATGCAAATGGGGCATTCGTACTCTGTCTTCTAGGGTCCCCATGACTTGAAATGAACTCAATGGCCGTAAGTCTGAGTTTTTTTTTCTACCGAGAGTCCAGTTACCAGAGTTTTAACTATATGTTCATTGAATGGAAATCTTTATCTAAATTAATAAATAAGAAAGGTGGGAGATGGACTAGAATAAAATATAATCTCAAAGCCTGTCCTTGGGTGAGTGGGACTAGTGGTATGATTAAGGATTATGGGCAGGCTGGTGAATTTGAACCGTGTAGTCAGCAGCCCAATCGAACACATGGTAAAGCATGTTTAGCATAAGTCAATTGTATTAAATGTCTCCCAAAAATAGTTGGAGGAATTTACATCAAACTTAAGGATATGATTTGAAATATAGAGTGTGTATTTTGTGAGGGATTGTCCTAAGGAAACACCTCAAGGAGACATATAATCTCCCTCTAGAACAGTTGAGTCAAAGTTCATAGAGAGGTTAGGCTATAAGGTATGCCCTTGAAAGAAATAAATCTTTACCATGAACCCCTGACTCAAATCACTGGGACAGATTTTCTAAAACAAAGATTCTGATCAACCTGCTTCTTACAATTGAAACTCAGTGACATTCAGTTAGGGGTTAGGAAGCACCAGGGCTTTGTTTAACAAGAGCCGAGTAATGTACAGAGTGGCCAGTCTTCTGCAAATATGATCCACCTGACACCTCATACCTTCACTCTCTTCTCACTTGGTACAGGGACTCCTCACTCCTCTAGGAACCCTTAGTATATGCCAAATTCTCTGAAACTTTTCCTAAATTAGTGGGTCCTTCCTTTGTGTTTTAATTTTTTTTGCCTTTAATTTATGACTTGGGGTTCATATATACGCCATACCATTCCATAGCTCAATCCCATCAAATAGAATTACACAATGGCCCATAATCAGTTTCCCAACATACTTTTCCTACCAGGTCTTGATCATCTCCTTTTTACCTCTAACAACCCCCTATGATTTAATTATTTTTTATTATTATTAAAACATCACTTTATTGGGGCTATTACAATTCTTATTTCAATCCATACATCAACTGAATCAGACATATTTGTACATAGGTTACCATCGTTCTTTTCTGGACAGTTACTTGGTATCAGCTCCTCTTTTTTCCCTTCCTCCCCACTACCACCCTCATGATCCATTGATAGATTATAAACTATTATTATTTTCATGTTGCACACCAACTGCTGCCACTTTTCGCTAATAGTTTCTGTTGTTCTGGTGTGTTGTTGTTATATGTTGATCATTGCAATCAGTTTCTCCTTCCTCCCCTCCTCTTCCTTCTTTCCCCAAACCCTTCTGATATGGCTTTTTCCATTTCTGTTCATGGATTCCCTGTGTCATAAACTCTTATTTCTTAGCTATACCTGTGTATGTGCTCTGGTCTAGTCCTAAGTGAGAGGCAGCATTGGGGTCATGATGGGGGTGGGAGTGTGAGGAAACCTCAGAAAAATATTGTGTATTTCATAGGTGCTTTACTGTGCCCTGGTTGACTCTTCCCTTCATGGTGACCCCTGAGTGAGGGGATGTTCCATGGTCTATAGTTGGGCTTTAGGTTCCTCCTCTAAACCCCTCTTCTTCGCAATATGTTTTTGTTTGTTTGTTTTCTTGCTTCTTATGGGTCTTCTGATGACTGTTACGTGGTCCAGCTGATTGCACCACATGAGTGCACCAGCTGGTGTGTTTTTTCCATGTGTTCTTGCTACTTCTTTGCTGGATAGTCACTTGTTTAACTTCAAGCCTATAAGACCTCAAATGCTACATTTTTTAATAGATGGGCACCTTCTGCTTTCTTCACCACATTTGCTTATGCACTTATTTTGTCTTCAGCAATTGTACCAGGAGGGTGAGCATCACAGAATGCCAATTTGTTAGAACAAACTGGTCTTTTATTGAGGGAGGGTATAAGTAGAGATCCAAAGACTATCCACTACCTCAGTATATTGCCATATAAATATATGTACACAGACCAATACCTCTTTTTTATAGATTAATGTATTTCCATATATATATATATATATATACACTTTTCCAGATCATTCCTTATTAGCTTACACCTCTATCCACATCATTTCCTAGATCATTCTCTATTTCCTTTTACCTTCTTCCTGCCCCATTATCACACTCGCCCTATTTCCACCTCTTAATACTTCCTACCAACTAGATTCCTATTGCTACGTCCTCCCTGTTAATTATAATTCCCTTGTTATTCCCCTGTCTATGGTGCTGTTTGCTCACTGCACCCTTCCCTCACAACGTTCTCCCTCTAAGTCCCTCTAGGACCGTCAGTCCTGTTGCTTTCCCTCGAACTTTCTTCTATGCATATCTTCCATAAATAAGCAAACCACCTACAACATATAACAAACAAGCTTGAAAAAAGGAAAGAAAAAGTTTTTAAAAAGAGAAAAAATGTACATAGGTCCAAGTATATATGTTGATCTTTATATCTCCTCCTTGATCGTAGGGCAATTCTTGGAGCTACCCCTGCTAGCCTCGAATCTATTTGGGGAACTTCTTAGGGACTTTGTGGCTTTACTTTACTTCAGTTGCTGCTCTGTTATGTTTGCGTCCTGGTTTACGCTGCTATGGGGGGTTCAGACCACACTACCTCCCCACGGTGTGTCCCCATTATTGTCCTCTGTTGCAGCAGTTATCAACCCTTCAGTCCTCTTTGTGCCTTAGCGGCTCTGTGCAGAGGCATTGCCCTTCAGGTGTGATGTGCCAATATGGGTCTCTTTTTCCTTCTTATTTTGCTTTCATGTGGGCCTGGTATGTCAGCCCCTCTCCTCAACCTGTAGGGTTAGTGTTCTCTGTAGGGTTAGTGTTGTTCTCTGTCGCACATGTTTCTAGGAAGGGTGTCAGTTGTGGCTGACCCTCTTGTCCAATCTTTTCAGTCATTCCTCCATGTGCTTATATGGCCCTCATGGTTTGGTCTGCCCTAGTGGGGTCTGCATGCACACTCCCAATTTTGTGAAGACAGAACCAGTAAACCTACTAGGTGGTTAATGCCCTACTCCACTATGCCGCCATTCTTTGCTCCCTACTTTTCTCCCTCCCTTTTACCCCCTTTCCCATTCCTATTAATGTGTGCCCCTTGGATTTGCTGTGACCTCAACCCAACTTGTGAACCTCAGTGCTCTCGAGTGACAATTAGTGCTTCTTTGTGTGTATATGTCAGAGTTTACTAATGCTACTGATGGAAATCTAGGTTGTTTCCAACTTTTTGCTATTGTGAATTGCACCACAATAAGCACTGGAGTGCAGATGACTGGTTGTGTACCTCGTCTGGGTATCCGCCCAGTATATTTCCGTTTTCTTTAAATGTCGCCAGGTCACTTTCCACAGAGGCTGTACATATCTACATGACCACCAGCAATGGAGGAGAGTGCTTATGTCCTGCAACATTAGACAGTATCTCATGGGTGTTTTAATTTGCATTTCTCTGATGGCTAATGATGGGAAACATTTTCTCATATGTCTATTGGCCATGTGGGTCTCCTTCCCAGTGAAACTTATTTTCAGTTCTTTTGTCCACTTCCTCAGAGGACTGTTTTCCTCTTTTTGCAGGCCAGAAGAGCATTATAGATTGTAGTAACAAGACTGTTGTCTGTTGTGCCATTGCTAAAAATCCTGTCCCAGTCTGTGGGTTTCCCTGATACCCTCTTGGTAAAGTCTTTCAATGCACATATGTGTTATATCTTTATTAAATCCCACTTCTTGATTTCAGGTTAATCTGTGTGTTAGTCCGGGTAAGCTAGAGGAGCAAATCCATAGACACACATATGGATATAAGAAAAAGGTTTATACATAAAAGAAATAGGACATTTAGAAAGCATCCCAATCCTGTCCACTACAAAGTCATAAGTGCTATATTAACCCATATGTTTGATATCAGTCTTTAAAGTCTCCTTCCGACTCACTAAGTCACAGGTCAGTGGGTGCAGAGTCCTGGCACCGGCAGGGGTCCCCTCATATCTCCTCACTTCCAGTGCTCAGGGTTCATCAAAGGCATTCAGTGGTGGCAGAAGCAACTCATCACTGGCAGAGGTCTCCATGTGGCGCCCCAGCTTCAGAGGTCTGGCTCCATCAGGACAAAGCCATGTGGCTCCTCCGGTTCCTCAGACACTGCCATCTTGTCTTGTCCATCATTAATCGTCTCTCAGACTAACTCCCAACAACTAGGGAAGATAGCTTCTCAGCTCCATGCGGCAAATATCGGGAGATTTTCCAGAAGTCTCAGGAGAAACCCATGCCCACATAGAGGCCTCATTGTCTACTCAATGGTTATCTTCAGATTAACAGGCTAGACTCCACCCTTACATTTCAATCATAAAATTAACATAAGCACATGACTGCCACAACCTGTGTGTGTACCCTCCCCATTGCAATTAGTCTATGTATTCTCTGGGTCAAGGTTCTTAGTCTTGTACCAATTCCTTTGTTAATGGTCTTGATAGTTTGGGGTTTTACTTGTAGGTCAGTGGTCAACCTGGAGTTTGTTCTTGTGCATGGGTGAGGTAAAAATTTTGTTTCATTTTTCTACATGCGAATAACCATTATTTTCAGCACCACTTGTTAAAGTGCCTCCCACTTGATGCTTTTAGGAACTTTGTTGCAGATCAGTTGTCTATATGCTGGTGGTTTTATTTCTGGGCTTTCTGTTCTTTTCCATCAGTCTGAGTATCTGTCATTATGCCAGTATCATGCTGTTTTGACTGTTTTGGGTGTGTAGCAGGTGTCAAAGTCAAGTAAAGTGAATCCTCCACCTTTGTCCTTCTTCTTGAGGAGTTTTTGCTAATTTGGGGCTTCTTCCCTCTGCATATGATATTGGTGGTCAGTTTTCCCAATTTTTTGAAGAAAGTTGTTAGTATTTTAATTAGGAAACCATTAAACTTATAAAGTATCTTGGTAAGATTGACATCTTTACTATATTGAGTCTTCCAACCTACAAGCATGGAATAATCTTGTTTTAACAAAAGAAATGACTGGGATTTATTAAAAATAAAATATTTTTTATTGTCACTTTACGGGGGCTTGAACAAGTCTTACCACCATCCACACATGCATCTACTGTGTCAAGAGCTTTTGTACATTTGTTTATCTCATCATTCTCAAGACACTTGTTTGCTACTTGAGTCCCTGGTATCCTCACTTCATTTTCCCCTCCCTCCCCAGTCCCCACCCCATGAATCTTTGATAATTTAAAATTATTATTATTTTGCCATATCTTACACCATCTGATGCCTCCGTTCACCCACTTCTCCACTTTCGGTCCCCCAAGGAGGAGGTTATATGTAGATTCCTCCAATTTGTTCTCCCTTTCTATCCCACTTTCCCTCTACCTTCCCATTGCTGCACTTCTTTCTCTCCTTTGGTCCTGAGGACTTTTGTCTTGGATTCCCTGTGTTCCCAGTTCTTATCTGAACCAGTGTAGCTACCCCAGTCCATCTGGATTTGTAAGGTAGAATTGAGTTTGTGATAGTGGGGGTGGAGGGAAGCATTTAAAAATCAGAGGAACATGGTGTGTTTCATTGTTGCTACACTGAACCCTGACTGCCTCATCTCCTCCCTGAGAGCCTTCCCTTTGTTTTAATTCTTAGTGACAAAGAAATAGTCTGCTGCTGTTTTTTAGGATATCGTGTGGTCCAGTGGTTAAGCATTCATCTGCTAAGCAACAGGTTGCCAGTCTGAATCCACAGGAGAAAGATGTGGCAATCTGCTTCGTAAACATTATAGACTTAGAAATCCTGTGGGCTAATGTGACTGTCACATTAGAGGGTTGCTATGCACTGGATTCAACTCCACCGCAAAGTTTATAGTTCTAATCTGGGCCTGTTAGTAACAGCTAACATTTGCTAATCACTTATTTTCAGTCAGTGTCAAGAACTTTTCTAAATAGGTTATTATTTGTAAAACAATTTCATTGAATTCTTAGAGCATTCCTTAATGATTATATGCAGTGTTTATTATTAAACATTATCACAATGTGCAAAATAATCTAAACATTATATAAGCTTGTGTGTTTATATATATAAATATATCCTTTAATAAATGTCAACATTTTTACCATTATTTCAAACACTTCCAAAAGAGAAATAAAAATGCTGCAAGCCCAGATAAATGTCTCCTTGAGTCCAGCCTCCATTCACTCTTCCTCCTTCCTCTCCAGAGGTTATGAATGTTCTAGACTTTATGTAGATATTTTTCACCCATGTAAAATACTTTTGGAACAGAGATATAAAATCATATATTTAACTTGGAATTTGGGGGTGTTTTTAATTTACATATAAGTATTATCCTCTATAGTATTATCCTATAGATAATAGGTTTCCAAACTTATTTGACCTACTGACCTCTTTAGAAAAAAAAAAGGGATGGGTGCCTCCCCACTTCCTGTATGGTAATTAAAAACATTTGTACTATAACCACCATGCTGAAAAAAGTGCAGATATCTTCTTTTGAAGTCTCCTTGGATTGTCCTAGCATCTACCAGGAGACAAAACTGCCCATTTGAGGAGACACTTACCTTGATATTATCGTCCAGATAACATTCCAGTTTTTAGTTTAGTTTTATCCTTTCAATGGACACCCAATAAATCCAACCTCTATTTGCTCAACCATATTCTATTAGTGATGAGCAATTTATTTGTGTACTAGACATTTGACTTTTTAAAAAATCATTTTATTGGAAACTCTTACACTTCATATCACGGTCCATACACATGTCCATTGTGTTAAGTTCAATTTATATGTATGTTGCCATCATCATTTACAAAGGATTTTCTTACTACTAGAGCCTTTGGTGGCAGTTCATTTCCCCACCCTCCTTTCCTCATTAATTTATAAATTATTTATAATTATTTATTTTATATTTTATAAAATGATGATTTATAAATTATTAATTTTTTTCAAGTCCTACCCTGACCACTGTTGCTGTTTTGCTTCACCCACTTTTCTGTTGTCTGTCTCCCTGGGAGGGGAGACATTGTGATTGGTTCCCCCTTTCTCCCCCCCCCCCCACCTTCCTGTCACCCTCCTAGTATTGCTGCTCTCATTATTGGTCCTGAGGGGGTTATCTGCCCTGGCTTCCCTGTGTTGTGAGTTCTTATCTGTACTAGTGTACATGTTCTTGTCGAACCAGGTTTGTAAGGTAGAATTGGGATCATCATAGTGGAGGAGGAGGGAAGGAAGCATTAAAGAACTAGAGGAAAGTTATATGTTTCATCGGTGCTATACTGCACTCAGGCTGATTCCTTTCTTCTTTGTGTCCCTTCTATAAGGGAATGTCCAATTGTTTACAGATGCCATTGGGGTCCCCACTCTATCTTCCTCCTCATTGGCATCAATATGACATTTGCATCTGGGTCTTTGATGCTTGATACCCGATCCCATTAATATCTCATAATCACAGAGGCTGGTATGCTTCTCCCATGTGGATTTTGTTGCTTTTCAGCTATACAGCCGCTTGTCTCTCTTCAAGCTTTTAAGATCCCAGGCACTATCTCTTTTGATAACTGGACACCATCAGCTTTCTTCACCACATTTGCTTATGCACCCATTTTTGTCTTTAGCAAACATGTCAGAAATTGAACATCACAGAATGCCAGGTTATTAGAACAAAGTGTCCTTGTGTTGAGGGAGTACTTGAGTAGAGGCCAATGTCCATTACATTAATACTTGACATGTAAATAAATGTACACAGATCTGTTTTCCTATCTTTATGTATAAACTATTTGCATATGTACATACATGTATCTAGATATCTATCAATCTTCTTGCCTTCTAGTTATTTCCTCTATTATTAATTCTGTACTATGACAAACAATTATTTATGGAACATCCTTGTGCACATGTGTCAGCTTGTCTTTGGGTAAAAGCTTGGAAGTGAAATTCCTGGGTTTTTGGGCATGCTCAGACTCTATTTTCAGCGCCATCAAGAGGGCTCTCACCCATACCAGCCTGATATATAACAAAACAAAATGCCACCTTATTTTGTACAGTTCTTACAGTGTTGCTATGTTTTACACTGTTGCTGCAGCCGGGTGTTAATCCAGCTCATTGAAGACCTTCCTTTTTGTTCCCTTTATTTCACCAAGTATTAGGTATTTCTCCAGGGACTGTTCCTGCCTGATGACATGTCCAAAGTACATGGAGAGAGTTCCAACCTTGCTTTTGAGAGTAGTTCTTCTGTACTTCTTCCAATACAGATTTACTCATTTTTCTGAAGCCTTTCATATCATTTTCAATCTTTTCTATGAACACCATAAGTCACATACATCACTTCTTCAGTCATTCTTATTCATCAACCAGCTTTCCTATATGTATGCGACTATGAAAATACTGTAATTTGGATCAGGTATACCATATTCCTCAAAGGAACATATTTGTTATTTAACACTTTAGAGATCTTTTGTAGATTTATCCAGTACAATGTATCTTTTGGTTTCTTGACTGCAGCTTCCAGAGTGTTGATTATGATCAAAGTAAAATCAAAATCTTTGACACCTTTAGTATTTTTGTGTTTGTTTTGATGCTTATTTGTTCAATTGTGAAGAATTTTTGTTTTCTTTACATTGAAGTGCAACCTGTGCTTTAAAACAGTTGTATCATGTTCACTTCCAACTGCAGTATACCAGAGGTGTCGTCTTTTCCTATATCATTGCCAATATTTTATATCAAAATTTTATATCAAAAAGACTTAAGAAATGGTTAATTATCTTACAGGTGGATTTGAGGTCTCCACTTCCTCAGGCCAATTTGATTATTTGTTTGTGAACTTCTACTACCTATTCTCATCTACATCTCATGATCACACTGGTTGATGTGTTTCTTCCACATAGGTTTTGTTCCTTCCCTGCTACATGGCTTCTTGTGTATCTTCAAGCCATTAAGACCCCAGATAATAAATCTTTTGAAAGTCAGTCACCATCATTTTTCTTGACCACATTTGCTTATACACCCAATTTGTCTTCAATGATCATGGAACAAAAAACAGAACTGTAATAGAATAGACACAATGGACAGTGTATGAAATGGCAAATAATTACAATAATCATTATTTGTTATATAAGAATAAGGGTTCTGGGGGGTTAGGGTCAGGGAGGGAGGGGATGAAGTGGAGTTGGATATCAAAGAGATCAAGAAGAAAGAAAATGATTTGAAATGATGGTGGTAGTAATTGCATAATTATGCTTGATCTTATCGAATTGTGGGTTGTTGTAATATCTGTAAGAGCTCCCAGATAAATTATTTTAAAATAAAAAATAATTAATTAGGTGGAAGATATTGTCATCTAATTTACAGCTCAAAGCTTACACTGTTTTTGAGAACATTTCAGTGAACTTATTGGCCAACTGAGTTCATTTTCTTTGAATTGATTATTCAAGTTATTTGTAAATATATAAGGACTTTACTTTTCTATATATGTCTGTGTGAGAGAGAGAAAATGAGCATGTAATAACTTTCTAACTAGGAGGTACTATGTGCTAAATGGGTTGCAAATATTTTCCGGGTCTATTCTTGGTTTTGCCCTTTTTTTTTTTTTTGAGTTAGATTATGTGGTAATTGAAGACACAGACAACGAACACAAAAAAGAACTACAAAGACAAAATGATAAAATCCTTCCTCAAACATATTTAAAAGTATATCCTTGGTGAGTTAAAAGTAGAACAGCTAGAAAACACAACAACGAGCAGAAAAAATATGGGAGAAAATGGACATAATCTTGATAAGACACAACAGATCCTCTTCAAGAAGACAGAAATATGAAAGCAATGCAAGAAGCAACAGAAAAATTGACTCAATAAAAAGTAAGCATTATTTTGTCTTACAATATTTTCATGTAAAAACTTAGGATTTTTCAGGTTCAGTGACATTGTCTATGCACTTAACTCTTCTGTGAAAAACAAAAGCTTAGGGAAGATTACCCTCACCGATCTTCTATAGAAATTTCTCTACCAATGTTCTTATTAGAAAACATAAGGCCGCCTTGAGTGTTTAGCTCTTCCATTATGGCCCCTTGCTTGACTCTGAAAAGTAAACTTTGAAACTGTGGACTCCTGTACCATCAGGCAAGGAGGGTCGGTAGATAAAGGAATTTTACTTCGCCTCTAAGCAGTTTTGTCAGTGGCACTTCTCAAAAGCAAACTTCACTTGGTAACAGCGATTGAGGTGAGATTTTTACTAAAAATCTAGGTTGGTACGAATACCCAGGACATAAAAGAAGAGGGGCATAAAAATCAAGATGACAGCTTGGTTAGACACACTGTGCCATCCTTTCACAGCAAAACCTGAAAAACCAAGTGAAGCAAAAATAAAGATGATAATTTTGGAACCTTAGCATCAAATGAAATAATAAACAATTAGAAAAAAATTTGAAAAAGCAACAGTTAAAAACAGTGAATGAGGACAGACACCAAATAGAGATACCTTTCCAGCCAGGATGGCATTGTGAGACAATCTGGAGACAGTCAGTAGTGAACTCGGATGAGAAGCATAGGAAGGCAACTTCATGGAATTCACATGAGAAGGCAAACTTGTGTAGACACACTTTGTCTAAAGCCAAGTGAGCACAACCTGAAGGGAAAGTGCTGGAAAGAGAACAAGAGCTCTAGAGATCCCAGTATTCACAGAGCAGGGAGGGAGCCAAGAGCAAGAGACAGGCTGGTGTCAGGATGGAAAACACTGAAAAGTGTTTTCAGCAAGAGCTCTCCACCAAACCAACTTGAACCTGCCCTGACACATTTGGAGAGTGTTTCTGTGCTTCCATTATATTTACTGATCCCCAAGCCTAGCCTGCCCTGATTTGTGAAGGGTTGGGTGTGCTAGATTGGGTTGAGTAGAGAAACAAATCCAGGCATATTCAGATACATAGAGAAAAGATCTCTATCAAAGAGCAATTGTACATTGAGAAACCATCTCAGTCCAGTCAAGATCAAGTTCATAAATCTGAGCTTAGTCCAAATTCCAATATTAGTCCATAAATTCCTCTTCAGACTTATACAGCACATGCAATGATGCTGAATGTAAGAAGAGCATGGCCAGTGACTGAAAAATCCGAGGGATCCAATAATAGTAGAAAAATCTCAGTGCTGACATGGATCTTCCTATGGTCCTCCAGTTCTCCAAGTGTCATAACAGCAGAAAAGTGAAGCAGAGAGAAAGCGTGGCCCACCTCCAGAAAGAAAGAGGAAGTTCTCAAAATATTCATGCAATTTTGCTAATGAAATCTTCACGCTCACCAGAAGTTATCATCAGGCTGTGACCTGATTGACAGGCTAGACTCCACCCCCTTAATTCTTGTTTTGTTTTTGTTTATGTTTTGTTTTTTGTTTTTTGTGGGCATCACTGCCTCTGGTGGTCGTAGGGGCTACCCAGTGCTGCTCCTGAGAGCCGCTGCTGGATTTGAACCGCCAAGCCCGCGGGCCACAGTCCCACACTCAACCACTTACGCCATGCCGCCAGGGCTCAGGCCTCCATCCCATTCATTCTTAATACCCGCAATTTGACATGAGATTATGTAAATACCACAGTAGGAGAGTATTCTTGTATTTTAAATTGTGCACCCTGAGCCTGCCCAAACTTACTGATTGGTGGGGGCATATTTTCATTTTCATGTTCACCCTGCCATATTAACCATCTTGGCTCACATATACCCATACACACCAGAGTTCATCCCAGTTCTCTAAGCAGTGGGGAAGGACTCCTAAGTTCCTATATGTGTGCTCTGATCCCAGCCCTCTGACTCTCCTATTATGTTCAAGGCAGTTCTCCTATGATCTTGGGCACCTGCCACAGTCTTCATTTTTCATCCTGCATAACGGGAAAACAGTAGAAAATGCTCACATATCAATTGTCTAATGATAGGCAATGACCAGAATAGATTCAGCCCATACTCAGACAACTTGAGAAGAACAATGGGGGTTCAATTAGCTGGATGTTGTCCCAATCTCTCAGAAATAGTGTTTGGGTGCTCTCGTGCTGAGAGAATTCAATCGCATGCATCAAGCATAAAAACTGAATAAAAATGCAAGCCTGAGTTTCAATACTGAAAGAATCCTATGCACAGAATAGTGAATGATTCAAGAAGAATCAAGAGATGGAGAGAATACACAGCACACAAAAAGAACTGGTCAACATTCAATCCTTTTAAGAGGTGGCATATGATCAAGGATGGATGGTGCTGAAGGAAGGAGTCCAAGCTTCACTGAAAGCATTAGAAAAATCAAGGCTCTAGAAAGTGATGGATTGTCAATAGAAGTGGTTCAACACATGATGAATTACTAGAAGCACTCACTCACCTAGGCAAAACAATTTGGAAAACATTTAACTGGTCAACTGACTGGTTGACCACAGCTGTTTGAATTCCAAAGAAAAGTGACCCAACAGAATGTGGGAAGTTTTGAACAATATCATTGATAACATATATAAGTGAAATTTTACTGAAATACATCAGCAAGGAGTTACCAGACATTCAGATTGGATTCAGAAGAGATAGAATAAAGAAAGAATATTGGCTGAAAGTAGAGAATATTAGAAACATATTTGCTTGTGTATCATTGGCTAAGCAAAGGAATTTTGACTGTATGGATCTCAGCAAACTATGGATAGCTTTGAGAAGAATGGGAATTGCAGAGCCCGGGTTCACTTCAATTATGGTGCTGATGAAGAGTATTGAAAATACCATGGACTTCCAGAAGGATAAGTGAATCTGTCTGGTACAGCCATTAGGCTTCCTAGAAGTGAGGACCATGGGATTTTATGTCCTGAACTGGGGATATGTACCAGAAGAGACCAGTCCCTGTGGAAGGACATCATGTTTTATAAAGTAGAAGGGCAGTGGGAAAAAAAAGATCCTTAAGGAGATGAATTGGCACAGTGGTTGTAAATGGGCTCAAATATGACTGTGGGACTGGTATGTGCATAAGTCACCACAGTATCAAAAATTTATAGGTGCATGATGTAACAAAAGAATAAGCAAAGACTAAACTCACTGCCCTCCAGCCAAGGCTGACTCTGAGGGAGCCTCTGTGGTTTTCCAAGTTTTCTCCTGTGCTGCTCTGGTGGTTTCTAACTTCTATCCTACTGACCCCAGCCCACCACATAATGACTCCCCTGCCAGGGCACCTAACCAATAAATTGCTTCTAAGAAAAAGAATGACTTAATGAGCCAATTTCTTTTGGGCTATTGTTTCATAACTTTTGTGGAGATTTGTGTGTGTGAGTTTGGGTAGGCTAGAAAAAGAAATCCAGGGAGACTCTTATGTGTATAATTAAGAGGTTTATATACAAGAGCATTTGAATATTGAGAAAACATTCCAGTCCAGACTCGATCAAGTCCATAAGTCTGATATTAGCCCATATGCCTGATACCAATCTATAAAGTATTCTCTAGACTCATGAAACACATGCAATGACACCAAATTCAGGAAGGTCACAGGTCAGTGGGTTGGTAGGCTCCTGGATCCAGTGGCATTGTAAGCATCTCAGAACTGGCAGGGTCTCTATGTGACTTCTCTGGGTTCAGAGGTCTGGTGGCATCAAGGTAGATCCATGTAGCTTCTCCAGCACAGGGCACTAATGTAGTTCCATGTGTCTTGTCAACTGCAATGTCTCTCAAGGAGTAGCGCAGACTATAAAGAGAGTCTATCTCTGAAGGAAATCCAGAAATTCTCAGAAATCTCAGGAGAAGGCCATGCCCACACAGAGGGCTCATTGGCTTTTGATGCAATAGACTCGACCCCTTAGCTCTTTATCCTATCAAGTCCCAAATTGGCACCAGGTTATGTAATGACCACATCTTAAAATGATCAATAAAGATAAATAATCAATGAAAAATACTAAATACCTTGTGAGGAGGTAGGTAATGAAATAGTTCAAGGTGTATAGGAGTTGAGAGAAAAATGATCCTTTCATGGAAGAAAGTTTTTATTTATTCAGTATTCACTAACTTAACAAGATACACTGGCAGACACCTACTTCGTGATACATATTATTTTTAAAAACCCAAAGAAGTTCTTTTTATGCCATCTATGTAATGTGGACATGATTTAAAATGTTAGTGTTACATAGTCCATGTCCTACTAATTTAGCGCCACAGCTACCGCCTGCCAATAGGAAAGGAGACCCTGTGGGTTTCTGAGACTGCAGATCTTTACCTGACTAGACGTATGTGTCCCTCTCCTGAGGAGTTGCAGTGGGTGTGAGCTTCTGAGATGTGACTAGTAGCGCAATGAGAAATCCACTGTGCCCCAGAGTCCCTTATAGTTCAGATCATCATATGAATCTTTAATCCACATGTAGTCTATGCAGCAGATTACTATCATTTTATTTTACAGATGAAAAAATTTAGACTTAGAGCAACCAAATAATTTACAGAAAACCCACAAACCACAGGTAAGCAAATCTGTCTGTATGCAGTATATGTCTTCAGCATACACTCCATGCTGCCTCCAGAAGCTCTTCTCTCCCATTAAATACCACAAACAGATATTGTTCCCTGATCCCAGAAAACAATTCCAAATGACCTGCTAGCACAGGGTTCAGAAAGTCACCTTTCTGTTGAATGAGCCTCATTAGCCTCGAAGAAACAAAAATTGTTGGAGGGTGACTCAGTAGCATAATGTACTATTGGCCATTTGGCATAAACAAGGGCAATATGTTATCTTCCTTTCAAGTACGAGTTGTGCTTCAGGGAAGGACTCTTACTACAGTGGATGATAGAACTGTATATATTCTGCAACATTTCTGTCTCCAGACAGGGCATCATCACGTATTACTTACATTTTTGGATAATATCAGTCCAGTTGGTGAGGAGCACTTACTACTCACAGAGGATCATATTCTTGCTTCAATTCTATTGTTACAATTGTGACCCAGGTCCCAAAGCCAGAAAGCATAGTAACCTTTAGGTTTCATAGGGAGAAAACAAAGGAAAGAGTTTGGAGAGAGGGAAGCATGCAACCACTGTCTCCAGGAACTGATGGGGGAGGCCAGACTTGAATACTATGTGAATTTCTGAGAACAGAAATGCAAAGACATTACCTATTCTACACATTTAGTATGTAAGAGAGACAGTCATCTAGCATGACACAAACATGGCCTGTTGGAACTTCAGAAATATGGCTGGGAGACAACTCAAGAGAGAACAACACCATAATTATTAAATGACATTTGTAATTAACCATCAACTTTGAGGAAGCACAGTATTAAACCTAGGATGGCATTATTTCTTACGGGAGTAGAGAGGGATTAAACTGTCCTAAATAGAGGTTCCTAATGTCTGAGATTTCCTGAAGAACATCTTTTCCTAGGGGGTGGGGGACATCCAGAATAAGACATATACTTGAAGATAGTCTTACAAAATCTAGTTGTTGCTCCCAATCACATAGTTACTATATTCCTACCTGAACATCCAAACAGTATTCCACTCTCTAAATTTCTTATTTCAATATGAACATCTTGATGTTTTTCTGGCTATGTTTCTCTATTAGAGGAACTTCCTCTTCTGGAGAAATTGCCATTGTGTTCATGGTGGAACCTGGAAAATCGCTATTCAACGTTTCCAATGGCGTCATTGGTAGCCAACCCAAAGCAGTCAGATTTTCCTTGTGCTTGAATTATATAAACTTTGGCAAGTTAATAGCCAAGAGTTTTTTTTCTCTTTTGTCAATGAAACTTTAGCTGATGATAAAATCCTTTTCTGGTATAATTTATAATTCTAGGATAAAAATAAAATGGCGTTGATGAAACTGCTGGACTCCTTCAAGGGAGGGGCTGTGAAAGTACCAATTTTAACTTAACCTGTGAATTCAAATGTTTTCCCAGTTTACCTCTCTATCCAAAAGATCCTTGAAGTTTACAATAAGCTGACACCAACTCAGAACGGTAAGTTGTAAATTACTTAGTTGGTCAAAATCAACTCTGGTTCAGTTATTTTAAGACTTGGTCTATTGTAGGGTTTGAAAAATACCAACCCTTCATTATGTTGTTCTTATTAATAATGGGAAAACAGTAAAGAGAACTTCTTCTGTAGAGACCAGGCTTGGGAAACAGGTGAGCCCTAATTGAGCTGGTGACAGAGGGTATCTTAAGAGAAAAGGTAGAGAAAAGGCTTTCAAAGGGAAGTGTTGGTTGCAGAGCATGTACAGTGGAATTAAAAGAAATAAAACCGATGTCATGTAGCTAAGTCATTAGTGATGCTATTTCAGAATTAGACACTTAAAGACCGGCATGAGGAATTGTATTCAAGTCAATCTATTAATTAGCTGTATTTAGATTTTGTCACAAATACATTTAGGATGAGGTGAGAGAAATTTACACTGAAAAAGTGCTAAGGTGACTTCATCAATAAATTATGTATCTCATCATATGATGATTTTTTTCCAAAAAAGAATATGCTGTGACCTAACTAAACCTTTGCATGTCAAAATAATGAAATGGAACCTTACTCTCTGATGCTAACTTTCTATAAAACCACTCTTAAAAATATTAATGTCACTGCAGCATGTAACATTTTATACACAGTTTCAAAATGAATCCAGACCTTCACATCCTTATAAAGTTAAAAAACTTGGAATGCATTCAAGACTCAAATGCCAAGGTTTCTTTCTCTGATATCTTATTGTTTAAAAACACATGTAATATATGATGACTACTGTATCACATAACACAGTAACATTTTAGACTATATCAGTTGGCTGATGTTGTTCCTCTATGATATTGTCCACATTGGACATTTTTATAGCCCTGTGATGTTTCCTTTTGTACAGCTAATGTTGTTGCAGCCCTAAAAATAACAACACTTAATAGCATTGCATTTTACAATGTCAATTTCAACCTTTAGACTACTTAATTTGTCTTCCAACTAGTATCCTGGTTAAGAGCTAAAGATGATGGGACTCAAGTCTCAGCTCAGCCTGTCATGCCTGTAACCTTGGACTTAGAACTCTCTGTAACTCAGTTTATTAGGGTACACAGCAGGGACAAGAATAAAACTATCATTACAGGTTGCTATGAGTTAATGTATGTGAAGTATCTCGGTTCAGGAAAAAATACTGTCAACTGTTGTTTTTATTGTCTGAACATTCTTAGAGAAAAATAAAGTCTACTGTCTGTCTAGAAAAAAAGTTGAGAAAACAATCAAGAGGATTGCAATTACAGATACTAAATGATTGCGTAAAGTATTTGTAAATAATTCGAACGTTGCATGGTCAGGATTTCCCTGAGAGATAATTACAGTCTATGGCAAGGCATTAGGAGAATGACATTGGAGGAATGATGCAGTAAGGGCCTCCAGAAACCTGTTCTACCATAAACAAAGATACTGTGGACAAAATTATACGAAGAAACACTTTTAAAACTTTGGAAAGTAACCAAAAATCTTCAATGATTAGAATGTAGTTTAATTTTTAAGGGGCTTATTTACATCTCAATAAGTATAGCTGGTTTGTTATATTTTACCTTGTCCTCTTCCCATGCCCCTCTCTCCAGCACTGGAATAGCCTTGAAAAGAAGCAGGTTCATAACCGTACCCGCAGAAAAACAAACTCACTGCTATTGCGTTGATTCTGACTCATGCCGACCCTGCCCTAGGCGGTCTAAGACTGTCACTCTTTACTGGGGAGTACAAAGCCTCCTCTTTCCCCTGGAGAACCCCCTCGATGGTTTTGAAAAGCTGTCCTTTGGGTTAGAATGTCAATGCCTGATCACCATATTTCTAGCCACGGCAGCTGTGATTAGCTGGCACTAAAGGGAGTGCAAATCTCAGTGACTCGTCACTACTTGTTCTGTGTGGTACACAGGCTGCCCTATCATTTTTGATTCACAGCAAACCCATAGAGGATGTGAGCCTGTAATCTTTAGGGCACTACAGGCTTCTGCTTCTTCCTTAATATAATAACTGATAGCACTGTCATTCAATTTGTTCTCATAGCGACCCTGTAGGACTGCATATACCCCTTCGAGTTTCCAAAGCTTTAAATATTTACCAGACTAGATCAACTCATCTTTATTCTTAGGAGGGCTTCATGGGCTCAAACTGTTGACCTTGTGACCAGCAACACAGTGAGTAAGCCACGAAACCACCAAGCCTGCAGCATTCACCTGAAGCACTTTGACAGCCCCTGTGCACATCACTTGTCCACTCGCACTCACTGGGAGCGGATATACCATTGAAGGCAACTAATGAAAGCAATCTCACTACCTCCAAGTCAACTATGACTCGGAGGCGATTATTTAACTTGGCGGCTCCCTGAGATGGCGATAATAATAGGAGCAAACAAGAAGCTGACAAAATAAATAAATGAAAGGTAGACAGTAAAATAAATAAATAAAAAGAAAGAAAGACTTAAGAATGAGATGTCCAGAAGGGATTTGAAAGAGGTTTGACAATTTCTGAGAACCTAGAAGTTTAGATACATTTATGGTGTGTGCTAGCCAAAAAAAAAAAAAAAAGGATCAAGAAAATCCCACACTATCACCCATTTGACTGAGACATCACACAAGCAGGACATAAAGCCCAAGACCAGACGAAGGTATCACATTCACAACTCACGGCCCTTGAGGCAATGCTGACTCGGAGTGACTCGTTCAGACAGCAGACAGAAATTCCCCTGTGGGTTTCTGACATTATCACTCTTTACAAGAGTAGAAGGACCTTTCTTTCTCCCTTGGAGTGGCTGGTGGCTTTGAACTACTGGCCTTGCAGCTACCAACCCAATGCATAACCACTAAGCCACCAGGACTCCTCTGTCACATGACTTTCCATGTACTAAAAACCCAAACTCACCGCCACCGAGTGGGTTCCAGTATGGTTATCATCAAATAGACGGTAACATGTATTGGTCAAGATATAGTACAATTGGATCCTTTATACTTGTACATTGATGGTAGATTATAAAATGGTGCAACACCTTTGGGGAAAAAATCGGTAATTCCCTAATAATTAAACAATTTATAAAGAGCACACCAATTCTATTCCTAAGCAGGTGTGGTTGTTTTACGGTTGGTGGATTTCAACAAGTTGGTTCTGACCTAGAGCAACCTATGCATAACAGAATGAAACACTGGCTGGTCATATGAGGGGGTACCCCACAACAACAACAACAAAAACTATTTATTTTTCAAAGTAATGCATTCAAATTTTTTAACGAAATAACCTTATCACCTTCAAAGTACTCTTCATTACACTTAATATATTTATCAAATCTGCAATTCAATTCTTGGGAACATTTTCAAACTCATCTGCTTGGATAGCTGACCGCATCCCCTTCATTTTTTCCTTCACCTCTTCTGCATTGTCAAATCACTCTCCTTTCACATCCCTCTTCATTCTTGGAAACAAAAAGAAGTCACACGCAGGCATGCAGTTTTTTTGCCAGAAACTGGTGCACTGATATGACGTCATGAATGAGTGGGTGCATTGTTGTGGTGGCAAGATCAGTCCCCCATTTGGCACAAATCGTGCTTTTTTTCCCCAAACACTGTTACACAATCTTTTGAAAACCTCTAAATAGAAAATTTGATAAACAGTCTGATCTGATGGCATGAACTCCAAATGCACTATCCTCCTCACATGAGAAAACAAACAAATGAGCATCATCTTGATCTTTGCCTTCACTTGACAAGCTTTTAGGTGGGCAAGGTGACAAGGGGTCTTCCACTGACTTGATTAATATAGCACCATGCTTCATCACCAGTAATGACCTTGAGAAGAAAGTCTGGGTTGCTTCAGAATTGTTATTTCAAAGCAGGGCCCAAAGTTATAGGCTCCACTCTACCCAGAGGTACCTTGGAAGGAGTTGGAGAGACATTTTGGCAAATCAGTCATTAACATAATACAACACGGACGGTGGGGGGGGGGTAAAAAAACATAATAGAACACAACGCTACTCTAGTATTAATGGGTTATCATGAATCAGAATTGACTAAAGGGCAACTATTAAATTTTATTATTATTATTCTCTTCACTATATTCTATGGGCATGCCATCTATCCCTCTCCTTTCTTAATTTGGCTCTAAGACTGCTTAACTGAAACTCCACTTTGACAAAGTAAAGGTCTGAGGTTTCATTAAGATGATTTCCCAGTTCAGAACTTTTATTGCTGTTTATTTGGTTTTTAATGTATAAATTTAGGTCAGGATCTAGGCTTATTTTACTAAGCCTGTACAGTAGGAGTCCTGATGGCATAGTGGGCTATGCGTTGAACTGCTAACTGCAAGGTCAGCTATTCAAACCCAGCAATCCCTCCTGAGAGTGATAAGGAGAAAGATAAGACTGTTGACATCTGTAAAGATTTGAAGTTCATAATCCTACAAAGGCAATTTACACTTCATTTTAGGGTTGCTCTGAGTCAAAACGAACTCATTGGCTTGGGATTTAAACTCTTTACCCGTGGTACCTAAAAAGACAGTCTTCACCAGAAGACTGTGACCACCATCCTGACCAAAGTTGTTAAGACAGCAGGCAGGCCTGGAGAGGTCAACAATGCACAGATAATATGATACAATAAGCCTTGTTACAACCTGACCCTGAAATGTCAGTCTCCCCCTGGAAATGACATAGCCCGTTGAGTCAGATATTAAATGATCAGAACCCAGGACTAAACCAGCAGGACAAGGTTCAGTCAAATCAGTCTTACCTAATCAGTCACTGACGCAGGGTGAGCAAAGGAGCACAGCACCATTAAAAACTCATTTTCTGTCTTCTTCTTTCAAAGCTAGGGTGGTTCAGTACATCTGTCTGGGCAATGAGTTAGACTGAGTCACAAAGACCACATTATGCATTTATAAAACCTATAATAGAAGCATTCTAGAAAGAGAGACTGAATAAAAAATCCAATAATATGATCTTCAATTGCTTCAATTTTCAGAGTATGGAGGGTCTGGCTGCAAATTGTCTGGATACATAGGGCCAGAGAGAAAAACAGTGTGATGTCAGATCAACCATGGGCAAAACGCTTTTCAAGAAAAAGGATAAACTATGCTGATAACTCAGGAGTCAAAGAAGTTGAGGACTAAAGTTAGTTTGTGGAATTTAATAGTGCAGGGCCATTGGAAACCTTAACAAAAACAATTTTAGTGAAATTGTTGCAATAGTAGCCAACTTGGAGTAGATACAAATACGGTATGATGATATGAAGATTGGCTGTTCATGAAGAGGAGATGGTCCAGCAAACAGCTGGAGTAGTTACAGAATCCGTGGAGAGGTTGGGGATTTTGCTCATCTTTTAGACGTTAGAGAACGTGTGCTTGAATGCTCTTACAGTGAAAAGGAAGTGAAAGATATGTAATTCACCAAGGAAATATGTATAAAATCAACAAGTAGGAGCATTTTATTGTTTGACCTGTGAGAGTCTAAACCTTGACAAAGCCCAAGAGTGAGTCAACAACTCCATAGGCATTTTGACACTACTGGAAAACCTGTCAAATTAGGACATCTACTATTTTTCAAAGATAATATTTGGGGGTCGCCTAAACTTTTAAATGTAAATTGTTGTTAGAAATCATGAAGTACTTAAACTTTGTTATGGTTAAGTGCCAGTAAATCAACTCTGACTCAGAGTGACACCAAAATGAAACAAAACATGACCATGTCTTTTGTCATCCTGCCTTTTGTTGCTAATGTTGAGCCATTTTTGCATCACTTTTGTGTCAATCTGTCTTGTTCAGGGTCTACCCCTTTTCCTCCAACCTTCTACTTTGCCAATGATGAAGTCTTTCTCCAGGAATTGGTCTCTCCTGATAACGTGTCCATTTCATGTGAGATGAACTCTTATCATCCTCCTTCTGAGGATATTTTTGGCTGTGTTTCTCCCAAGGGAGATTTGTTCATTTTCTGGCAATATTTCTTAATTCAAAATCATCTTTGATCTTTGGTCTTCTTTATTTATTCCAGATTTCTCATGCATATAATAAACCTGAAGATATCATGGCTTGGGTACAGTATCTTTGGTTTTAACACTTTATAGAGATCTTTTGCAGAAAAATTTCCCAATGTATTTAATTTATTGACTGCTGCTTGCAGACACATTGATTGTGACTTCAAGCAAAATAGAATCCTTGACAATTCCATTGTTTTCTCTATTTATAATTGTATTGCTAATTGATCATACCACGGGTACTTATTTTTTCAATGTTCAGCTGCAATTAATAGTGAAGCCTTAGGTCTTGATCAATAAGTGCTTCAAGTCTGCTTCATTTTCAGCAAGCAAAGTTGTGTTATCTTCAAATCACAGAGTGTTAATGAGTCTTCATTTCATTCTGACGCCAGGTCCTTCTTCACGTAGTTCAATTGTTGGGATTGTTTAAAAACTGAGTAAGTGCGGTGAAACCTTGATACACACTTTCCCTGATTTTAAGCCACTTTAGTATGATTTGTACTGTTCAACAGACTGCTTCTGAGCCTGTGAACAGATTCTGCGTGGGCATAATTAAGAGTTCTGGATTTTTCATTCTTTACAATGTTATCCATAGTTTGTTACAATCCATGGAATTGAATGTATTTGCATAATCAATAAGCAAAGATAAATATTTTCTTTGGGTGTTTTATGCTTTTAGTCAAGGTCCAGTTGATATCAGCAATAATATCTCTCTTGTTTATATCCTCTTCTAATCCACTCCAACTTCTAGTTGTTTCCTGCTTATGTACTGCTACAATCATTTAAGTGTCTTGAACAGAATTTTATTTGTGTGTCATATTAATGATATGACTCAATAGTTTCCATACTGTGCTAGATTATATTTCGTTGGAACAGGCATTAGCATGAACCACTCCCAATTGGTTTGTCAGGTAGCTGTTTTCCAAACTCTGTATCATGGATGAATGAACACTGCAACAAGCAGTGCTGCATCTGCTTGTTGCAACATCTCTGTTGACATTCCACTAGTTCATGGAGCCTTTTTTTTGGGGGGGGGGGCATCACTGCTCTCTGGTGGTGGGAGTAGGAGGCCCAGCCCCACTGCTGGAATTGAACCTCCTTCCCAGTGGGCCACAGTCCCACGCACAACCACTACGCCACTGGGGCTCAGCCTGAGCCTTGTGTTTTAATGATGCCTTCAATGCAAACTGAAATCCTTTCAATATTCTACCTCCTGAAATGGTTGACCATTGACCATTTCTGTTTGGGTCAGTGTTTCTGTTTATTCCTTCCATATTCTTCTGATTCTTCCTATGTTGTTCAGTATTTTGTCTGTGACTCCACAGAAGTGATATATTGGGGTTTTTTCTTTCTTGTTTTTGTTTCGCAAGCCTAGTAGCTCATTTTCCAGCACAATATCAGACAGTTCTCCCTTGTATTTATATGATTCTCAGGGGCCAATGTTTTCAGAAGTAGACCACGAATCCTGCTTTCTATTCTGTGTTAGGAAATTTGTGGTTGTTACATAATCTGTTTTCAATTTTAGACTTAAGAATGAAGGGATGGAGTTTAACCTGTCAGTCAGGTCACAGCTTTATGACCTCCTTTGGAGTCTTTAAGGATATAAATAGTTTGCTGAAGGCAGGACACAGGCTCAGTTCGTGGGAGACATTGCAGTAAGGCACATTGAACTACACCAATGCCCTGAGCTGGAGAAGTCACATGGAGACCCCTGCCACCACTGAGATGCTTACAATGTCACTGGATCCACAAAACTTCCCACCCACTGGCCTATGATCTTCCTGCATTTGTTGTCATTGCATGTGTTACATGAATCTAAAGAGGAATTTACAGATTGGTATTGGACATATGGGCTAATATCAGACTTATGGACTTGATCTGGACTAGGCTGGGATGTTTTCTCAATATACAATTCTCTTATATAAAGCACTTTCTTAGACACATATGCATATCCAATGAATTGTTTCTCTAGTCTACCCAGACTAACACAAAGTTCTACGAAAACTCTTCCATCCCGGATAACCCAGCTAATATTTGAAATACGAGTGGTTTAATTTTCAGCATCACAGCATCACAAGCCACTACAGTAGGACAAACTGAGAAGTAAACTTGACCATGCTCTAATCCTAAATAATTACTGTGCAAACAACCATCCTGACAAGTGTTAATTAATATCCTCTTTTTGGTTGTTGTTTTTTGGGATTTATTTTTTGTTCTAATCGGGCTAGCTGCAAATAAAAGCTACATCTCTCTCCATCCACATTGCAATATATTCTGTAGTTCAAAAGAAACCATAAATGGAAACTCACTGCCTTCAAGTCAATTCCAATTCACAGTAAACCCTTAGGATGGAGTAAGAATTGCCTCTTAGGCTTTCTGAAGCTAGAAACCCATTATGGTAACAGGCAGCCTCATCTTCCTCTGATGAAGCGACTGGTAGGTTTGAACCAGCAGCTTTCTGGTTAGCAGACTAAGGCTTGATATATATATATGTCATTAGGGGTTTTAAGTTCAATGAAGGACTTAAAAATCACTTTTGAGCATATATCGTTGTATCACATAAGTTTATGCTGGCAATTAGGCACAGAAGTTCTCATACTCGTGCAAGATAGTTTGTTAAAGCTCTCCTAGTCTACCACATAAAGAAGGCACAAATCCATTGTAGTTCACTCACTGTATGTTTGGATATCAGAATCTTTACTTGACCCCTTTAGTAGATCGCTCAGTGTGTATGTATTGAGTTTCTAAGTCTCTACTTTCACACACACCCATTATCATGACCCTCATTATCTGCCTTTTGACTAGACATCACGTCATGAAGCATTCTAATGGATTAAACTGAGTCATCATGTGCACATTCTAGTATGCTCCTTATTGTGCACAAGAGAGTCTTACATTTCGGGGTGCTTTGAAATCCAGCTAGTCATCTTCACAAAATCTGCTGAAGAATATTTTCTCTTCTGCCTCAACATTTGCATGAGGGTTAAGATTTACAGGAGTGGCATATGTTTGCTGTCTGTATATATTTTAGATTTAACTGAAGAAAAGTAGACCTGCTGTTGGTAGGCAAGCTCAGAATCACAAGGAATTTCTGCCAGAGTTGGAGATGTGACTAGGAGCACTCCAAATCAAATTGAGGAGATGTCAACCATAATGCAGAAAAATATATTATTTCCTCTAAAAAAAATCAACCATATTGATCTTTGCCTACCCCACTTAAGGCTGTATAATTTATAAAATCCCATTGTCAAGGACTGTTTTTCTCCATGCTCCAGTATTTTTCCATGAGGATATTTGCTGCTCAATTATCTTCTGCTGCATGATTAGTAACACAAAAATTTGGTGGCTTAAACAATGCCTACACTTTTTTTCTTACCTTTCTGTGAGTTTACTGGATATACTGGGTGGTTCTTGTGCTCTGAGTGATGTCAATGAAACCCTTCATGTGTGCATTCATTTGGGGAAACAGCTGGGCTGGAAATCTCTATAATATGGTCTTACTCACACGTCTGG
The DNA here is from genome assembly GCA_004026705.1 of Nesogale talazaci. NCBI lineage: Eukaryota > Metazoa > Chordata > Mammalia > Afrosoricida > Tenrecidae > Nesogale > Nesogale talazaci. The sequence goes on from PVJH01004420.1 coordinate 95,338, forward strand.
GGTTTTGGTACTTATTGTCAACTAAAGCGTCTCACTGCTCCATGTTGCTCCTCTCTTTGTCCATGTATTGTCTCATTATTCATTAAAAACCCAAATGCATTTCAAGGTGGCAGATTTCCAGTTGAGAAAATATGTAAGTTTCCAGGTTTCTTAAGAACCAATCCCAGAAGTAATAGCAGATTCTTTTGCTGAATGTTATTGCTGAAAGTCAACTCAGATGCAAAAGAAGAGAAAAAGGACTATTTTCTTGGAAAAAAGGATTAATTTGCATATAAAGGAATGGGATAAATTGTTGGTGATCATCTTTATCAACAGTCTACCACATCTACTCTTAGTTGTTAAAACAAATTATATATCTTCTACCAGGCATGAATAGAAGTCCCTGCATGGCAAAATTGGTTAAGAATGTGACTATTGACTATTATCCAAGAGGTTGGCTGTTCAAACACACTTGAGGCTCCTTGAAAGAAAACTCTGGTGTTCTTCCTCTGAAATGTCAGTGCCTGGAAAACCTCTGCATACATAGTGTGACCCTGAGTCAGAATCCATTGACCTGGTTTGGTTTAGACAGGAACATTCATTTCAATGATCTAATTAAAAATTAAATTGACATTCATTTCATTGGTTTAATTAAAAATAATGACAGTAAATTTTTATTTATCTATTTTTAATTATGACTTAGTGAAGAGAGAACTTCTGATTTCACAAGAACGACTTTTCTCATCAGGAGATCTTCAAAGACGTCTTCTCATTGCACATGCATTTATTAATGGTATGAAAATTCCCTTTACTATACTGGGTCACTGTGTTTTATAAACATTTTGAATCAAGTGGATAGTTTTTGACAGTAAGTCACCAAAAGTGTAATTAAGTATTCTATTATCTTTAAGAGATAATCAACTGGAAAATCTATGCGTCTGTTATTTTAAAATACTTTATAGACATGTTCTCAGGATTATTTTTCCAACCCAAGCTCAAATATTTTAGATAATGTCTTTTTTCTTCCTACTTTCAGCTTAATTTCAAACAACTTGAGATCTTTTCAAGATAGTAAGTCATCTGATGTAAGGAAGAGCAGACATTATGTCAATATTCCCTGAAGGGAGGAAAAACAGATTAGATTGGTTGTCAGTCTCATTTCACATGATCTAATTTGAGCAATTTTGTTTCTTCTTTTTCTCTTGGAGGTAAGTTCTGGGACATGTGAACCTCTATCAGAGGATGGGGATTTCAAAACCATCTGAGAAAACTCAGGATGAGTTCTGAAAGACTTGAGCAGTGAATATTTTGACAATCAACTTCAGTGGGGTTGGTGACTGAGAAGGAGGAATTTAGTGCGGTTGCTAGGACAGAATCTCTGTCCTTACACTGGGTAAGGATCATGTGGTTACAACTTGCTGAAAATCATGAGCCCAAAACTCTGTGATGTGCCTTTAGAGAAAAACTGGTGGCTTGAACCTATTGGGTGGTTCTGTTGGACAAAGACCTGACAATCTGCTTCCCAAACTACCATAACCAAGGAAACGTCAGAAAAGACTGGTGTCTGGGAAAGGACATCGTGCTTGGTAAAGCATGAGGGCAATGAGAAGGTCTTCGATGAGATGGAGTGAGAAAGTGCCTGCAGCAATGGGCAGAAACATAATTGTGAGGCGAATGCAGGATTGGGCAGTGTTTTGCTCTGTTGTACAGAGACAACAACTGACAACCATTGGTTGCATGAGGTTGCTGTCAAAATAGACTTGGGAGCACCCCAAAACATATTTTTAATGTCTCATCCCTCCATTTTAAAGATACAAAATGAAGGCTCAGAGAGGTTTATTATCTTACTGAGGCGCCATTGTGCTAGTCCGGGTGGGCTAGAGGAACAAATTTCATAGACACGCATATAGATATAAGGAAAAGGTTTACATAAAAGAGGAACAGGACATTGAGCCCAGTCCAGTTTAAAGTCATAAGTCCGATATTAACCCATATGCCCGAAATCAGTCTATAAGGTCTCCTTCGGACTCACGAAGTCACAGGTCAGTGGGTACAGAATCCCGGCACTGGCAGGGGTCTCCCCATGGCTCTACACTTCCAGGGCTCAGGGTCCATCAACAACAGAAGCAACTCATCGCTGACAGAGGTCTCTGTGTGGCCACCCCAGCTTCAGAAGACTGGTTCCATCAGGGCAAAGCCATGTGGTCTGTCTGCAAGCTCCTCCAGCTTCTCACACACTGCCTTCTTGTCTTGTCCGTGATTCATCATCTCTGAGACTAACTCCCAACCACTGGGGAAGATAGCTTCTCATCTTCACAAGGGAAATATCACGAGATTTCCCAGATGTCTCAGGAGAAAGCCATGCCCACATAGGGGCCTCATTGGCTACTCAATGGCTATCTTCAGATGAACAGGCTAGACTCCACCCCTACATTTCAATTTTAAAATTAACATAAGCACATGCCACAGCCAGCTAGCAAGAACCAAAGCTCAAGTGTCCTAAATGCCTACCCCAGTGGCATTTCAATTGTGTCCTCTGAACTGCAAGCAAATTAAATTATTGATACTAAAAATTTTCCCCGAACATGTCTTAATTCCATTCTTATTCTTCAGTCTTGCAGATTCTCATTTCAAATTCTTGCTCGGACTGCTTTTCTTTTTTTCTTTTAATCATTCTATTGGGGGCTCATACAACTTTTATCACAATCCATGCATATATCCATTGTATGCAAAGCACATTTGTACATTTGCTGCCATCATCCTTCTCAAAACAATTTCTTTCTACTTAAGCCCTTGGGATTAGCTCCTCCTTTTCCCACTCCCTCCCCTCTCCACACTCCCCCCATGGACCTTTGATGATTTATAAATTTTTATTTTGTCATATTGCACACTGCTTTTCATTACTCTGTCTTTGGGGGCTTAGGAACAAAACAAAATTCTCAATAAAGAAAAATCTGGGCACTTCACCAAACCAACCAAATTCCCTGCCATTGTATCAATGCTGACTCACAGGTTTCAGAGACTGTCACTGTTCACAAAAGCAGAAAACCCATCTTCCTTCCCAGGAGCTGCTGGTCGTTACAAACTGCCAACTTTGCGGACCCCAGTCCCGCATGTAACCACTACCCCACAAAGACTCCAGACAGGAAATACATTTTTCTCTCAAGCTTCCAATATCTGAGATAGATCTCATGTTTCTCTTCACAATGTCTTCTTTAGCATTGTGACATTTGGGACTTTGAGAGTGTATAAGATTTCTATAGTTGATTTTTTAAGCTATGACACCAGAAAGGATGGTGGGAGGAATAATCAAAGCATGCATTAGTTAATAACTGAGTCAGTAAAGGCTAGGACTTTTCCTCATCAAAAGAACTAAGTCTGGAGAGTCAGCTACTTTATGAGGAATTTGCGACAGACATCAAAAGCAGGGCAAAAGCAGCTAAAGAAGCGATTCCGCTGGTAAAATATCATGGAGAATGCTTTCCTTCTTGTTTTCTTGCAGTGAAACTACATTTCCAGGAACATAGACAAGATGACAAGTTTAGTTTCATACAATCCTACCCATTCAATGTTCTCTATAATTCTCAGATGTAATATTCTTCATACAGCCCTGGTGGTACATTGATTAGATGTTAGACTCCAATCTGAAAGATCAGGAGCACAAAGCTTCTATTCTCTCCAAGAGAGATAGAAAGGGGTTTCTCCTCCCCTAAAGAGGGACAATCTTAGAAATGGTAAGTTCCTAGGTAAGTGTAGTTACTCTGTCCTATAGGGTCATGACACCCTGTCCCATAGAGGGCAGCATCAATGCTATGGCAGTCAGTTTGATTTGAGTTTATACAAACCTAATGATTTCTCATCTCTAAGTTTTAAATCTGGGATTTATAGTGATTTCTTAGAAATCAACATTAAAGGGGTCTCATAATGTTGTTGTCTTGCCTAGGTAATGCTTCCAGGTGTACTGTGGCAGTCATGAGCTTATGTTAATTCCATAATCGAGACGTAGGGGTGGAGTCTAGCCTGTTAATCTGGAGATAGGCATTGAGTATCCAATGAGACCTCTGTGTGGGCGTGGCTTTCTCCTGATAGGTCTGGGAAATCTCGCGATATTTCGCTCATGAAGATGAGGAGCTATCTCCCCAGTTGTTGGGAGTTAGTCTCAGAGACGATGGATCACGGACAAGACAAGATGGTAGCGTCTGAGAAGCCGGAGGAGAAGCCACATGGCTTTGCTCTTATGGAGCCAGACCTTTGAAGCTGGAGAGGCCATATGGGGACCCCTGCCAGCAATGAGTTGCTTCGGTCACCACTGGATGCTGTTGATGGACCCTGAGCCCTGGAAGCGAGGAGCTATGAGGGTTCTCCTGCCAGTGCTAGGACTCTGCACCCACTGGCCTGTGACTTCATGAGTTGGAAGGAGACTTTATAGACTGATATCGGGCATATAGGTTAATATCAGACATATGGCTTTGTACTGGACTGTATTGGGATGCTTTCTTAATGTCCTTTTCTCTTATATATAAACCTTTTCCTTATATCCATATGCGTGTCTATAAATTTGTTCCTCTAGTCTACCTGGACTAACACATGTACCTTACAAAAGTTATATTGACAATTTCACTTAGCAACTCATTTTGGTGATAAGGATTGACTACATGACCTGATGTTGAGATGATCAAAGTCTTACAGGTAGACTCACATTTGCTGTAATTCAGGGCTCAATGTTCTTCTCTAGAGAGTCTATCAGAAGATAGATGGAGAGGGGGAAAGGAATCAATGAGAATGGGAGAAACTAACAGGTAGCACAAGGACAACAAGCAGAGAGATTATGAAAATAAAAAAAGAAGGTCATATCTGAAGTGACCCAAATTCTTTCTATGGACCAATTGAAAATTCCCTTAGCACAAATGAACACAAATAGCTTGTATTTAATATACATAATCTATTTCACATAACTACAGCTATTGCTTTCATCTTATAACTCAAAGAATTTTTCCCCATGAAAGTTTATTATGTTCTTTCTACACTCCCAAGTTGTAGACAAGAAGATTATGGTAAATCCAGAGGGCATTTCGATTGGAAAGTTTATAAAAAGTTGGAAAGGGTGCTCCTCCCCTAAACGTTCAAGACCAGCTCTGTTGTGAATTCAGAACTGTTCCTGAAATCCAGATGCAGGACCCCATGATGGAGAGGAGCAGACTACAGTTTGCAAAACCAGATTAATCAAAAGAGTCCTTGTTCTAAATCTCCACAGTCATAATGTGCCATCAGCAGCCTCACTCTTGTCCTAGAATCAATGTGCGCTACTTGCCAGCATTCTCCTCCTGGTCAATGTGTCGGCTCTATTGGCCCCAAATATATGTCGCTTTTTGCTAATTCCTGCCAGCCATGCTTGCTCCTGGGTCCCAGTTATGCCAAAGTGAGCCCTTTGTGTCTGCTGACATAGATGCATTCAACAAGTAAGTGTATGATTTCATAAACCAAGGTCTTTGTTAAAGCCTTCAGAAAACAGGAGTGGACTATACCAGTCCCCCTGTTTAATATATCACATACATTTCAATCTAATGAAGTAATAATATCTTGTTTTTATGACATTTGTGATATTATGTATCATACATATTGTACCTGGATTTTTACTTTGACTAAAATCCTGGAAATTATACCCATTTCACAGCTGCAAACTTGAAATTGGAAGAGGTTAAGTGATTGGTAAATAAAAAAAAAATGAACCGAGCACAGTTTTTCCCATGTATCCCTTCTGATTGACGTTCAGACAAGAGAAATATGAATACTAAGCTTCTTTTTTTTGTCTTGCACAAAACGGTGAAGCATTCATTTATATGGAATATTACCTTAGATGTCAAGTATCCATTTAATGAAAATTTCTGTAGAGTACTGAAAGGAACCTCTTATAGGAGTCTTTCTGACTATTTCTCTTAACTAGTAATACAAATCAATCTATAAGGGTTTTCTGAAAGATGAAACAAGCACTGTGAGTACCACCTTTAAGGTTGGCTCCCAAACTGAAGTACTTGCTCTGACTTTTGTCCAGTTGGTGTTCAGGCAAATCATGTGCAATGCTCAAGTTTGACTCAATCGTGATTTTGGAATTTTTTGTATTCTTATATGTTAAGTCTTAGTTCTGCATTATTATATCAAGATTGGTCACCAAATGCATAAATACTGAGTGCAGCTGTAGAATTTAATAAAGTCAAAAGTTTGAGCTAGCAAGTGAAAAATTATATATTATTGGAAACTTGTGCTCAAAGTTGAAACTTGAAGGAAATATTTTATCACCATCATAATATTGCATTGCAATCATTATTTAATTTATCTCCTCTGCAATGACTTAAGGGAAGTACTCAAAAAAACCCTATTTGCCTCAGCCAGGAAACAAAGCAGTGGTCAGCAAGTGAATGAAGTCATGAAAAGCTGACAATGCCGCTATTGTAAGAACACTGCAGAGTATTGCTTGACATTGACCAAACTAGAAATATGTTGGGAAATTTTAATTTCATCTCCACAAAAGGGTTGGGCCAGAACAAAAATATAAAGCTAATCTTCTCTTGAATGCTGTCCCTGTTGCTCTTAACTGAAAAATATCTACTTAAACACACCTGAAAGAAAGGAATGTCAGTAATTTTAAGATTTTATTTTTGTAAAAAGTCTTACATTTTAAATATGTATTTAAAATAAATAGTATATATGATAGATATGTATCAGTCTTCGTAAATGCAATTACTCATACATACATGTATGTATTACATACACATATGTAATTTATGTATTTACCGTTCATCTATTCCAGGAGAAACTTCAAGAACTCCTAAGCAACCTGTGCACTTCAATTGTCACTTTGAACTTGGGAACAAAGGAGAGACTGTAAAACCAGTTTATAAAAAGTATTATGAGATACCACAACTGGCATTTTTATGACCTTATTAAAGTACATTCAAGTGACATAAATTATAAGTAATGAAAGTGAAAAGGATTTCTGACCCAATTTTAATATTGGGTGCATGCTTATTAGTTGGAGCTTTCTCCCTCCTCTTGAATAGAAACTCCTTTTCAAACTTCAGCAGTTGATATTATGTGGAAGTCATAAATGTCAGATTACATTGAACTATTTGGGTTCCTAGAATGACACAACCATTAAGTTACTACAGAGTAATGAGTAGGCAGTCTCACAAAGAAAAGCCAAAGGTGTTAATTTAGATTTGAAACATTCCACCTCATTATAAAAGCCAAATTAATTTTCCATGTGTAGAAGCAGCTAAATACAATATTTGAAATGTGAAAGAGCTTCTTTTTGTAGGAGAGTGATAGAAAATGGCATGAAAGGTTCTTATTCCTAACAGGTAGGAATACTGGTCCCTTTGAGGCCAATTATCATTAAGTCTTGTGGAGTCTTTTATTAAAAATTTATATTCATGAATTTGAATGGACTTATTAGTTAACTGCTAAAGATAACAAGACGTCTGGGTACATAGTTCCAAATTTGAAAATGGGTAGACTTAACCTTCATGTAAAGTTGATTTACTTTATCTCCTCCAATCATTACAATTCAGAATGAGAAGCATTTTCATATTATTTCTGAGGTTGAATTTAGGTATTAACTATCGATTTTTTTAAAAGTCAGAAAAATAAAAGTCCAATAATGTTGAGAACTTTAGAATAAAGCATCTAGCATTTTTAACTTCATGTATCCATTTATTAAAAATCAAGGCCAGTGAAGGTGATCTCAAAGTATAAAGAAATAACAATGGGTTATAAAAATGCTCAAAAAATAGTTGTTTCATGCCCACAACACATATTAAGCAAGGATGAAAACTCAAACAATATCACTGGCATCGAATTGATGCTGACTCCTGGTGAAGGCACAGGATGGGGCACAACTGTCCTGGCAGTTTCCAGGACGGAACCAATTGATGGGAGTAGAAAGCCTAGACTGTCTCCCCTGGAGCTGCGGGTGGTTTCCAGATGCTGACCTTGCATTTCGCAACCCAACTCATAAAACAATGGTAAAGAGTAAGACCAAATAGTGATGGGTTAACTTATCGTTTTTAACATGTGAGCTATATAAAAATCAAAAAGTCAGTTAATGAAAGGAAATAACTAGCTTATAGTAGCCGATAAGAAAGACATAAAATACCAACCATGGTGACTACAGGATCCATCACAGGGAATAGTCATGGGAAGAAACAGTAAATGAAGCCATTCTCGCCAGGGCAAGAAGCTACTATGGACATTGCAAGTAGGAATTTTAAGAACTCCGTGTTCTCCCATAAGACAGACATGAAGCAGGGCTATTTCCTTAAAGATATTGAGGACATGAAGTAATGCAGAATCATTAAAATTTTGAGGGAAAAAAACCACTGTATTACCTTTGCTCAAGCCTCCCTTGTTCAGGACATTTTTTTATATACCCACAGCAATGATCACCATGGCACCTTCTGGCTGAGCACCGAGAATACAGATTGAGAGTGGCTATGCCCCTTGCCTACGAACACTCAGCCAAACTTGGAGTCATTTGTGGGCTATCTAGCCAAGAACCATCACACTTCTCTCCAAGAGCCTCTAGTAGAAGTATTTCTTGATTTCTTGAGAAAGTGCACCTCACTAATGAGAAAAAAATGTACAGGAAAATTTTTCCTTATTCTAATTTTAATATTTAGCCCCTGCAGGTTCTGAATTCCCTTCAGAGTCAATACTATGCCCTAACCCACATGTATGTGTCCTTTTTCAGTTTTCACACTAACACACATTATCTAAATGAGATTGCTGACTACTTTTGAAGTAACAGATGTTCATGCCCTTGTCTCATAACCAGTGTCCTTATCCCTTTTGAGATCAATTCTGGTTTGTCAGGATTTACTTTAAAACAGAAGAAACCCCGTCAATGAAGTAGTTAAACCCTTGCTTGGGAACCCAAATGTTGTTGGTTGGAACCCACTAGTTGGGACCCGCTGTGTGAGAAAGATTTGTGAACACACACACACACACAAGCACACGGAAACCCCATGAGCAGTTCTATTCTGTTACACAAGGTAAGAGGAGTTGAACTTTGAGTTGGCAGCTCTAGACTTCCTTTTTAAAATGTCTTCCAGAAATGGGGAAAGTATTTCAATTGGACCAGAGTGAGAAGAGTGACAAAATTGATTGCTCAGATACAGGGAACAGGCGAGGAAGCAGAAGAGGAAAAGTGTGAGGGCTCATTTGTACTTTATGCTTATGAGAATGCTACGCCTTGGATGATTTAAAAAATAAATAATGAACACATTATTACCAATAGAGAAAATGAAAAGTTGGCTGAAATCAACGTGTGTGAAGCAAAAAAAAAGAAAAGAAAAAGGGGAGAGAGTGGAGTTTTTTTAATTAGTTGAGATGGTGCAATGCCAAAGAAAGAGTTAGTGCACAACATGGTGATTTTCTCTGAGTTGTCTGATATTCCTTTGGAAAGTCCTTAGTTACTCATTTAGTGACTACAGAGAAAGGCCAAAATGAAACAGAACAAGTGTAATAACCATACATATGGAAACAATGTAGTGATTCTATTAAGGAGTGACAGATAAAGGCCATGGGGATTGCAAATCCATCACCCAGTTTTCAGTGATATATAAGGAACAGAAACTCTAACACACTTTACATTTATATGTGATATTTTTCCCCTTGTGAAAATTCCCCAGGGACCTTGTCTAACAGTACAGTGTGTCAAGTGAAATTGAATGTGCGATTCCAAAAAATTCACTGAACTGAAGGGATAGGGATGGGGAGAGTTAGTGCTCAGAGCACTAGTTAAATAAAATGGGTGACAAGTGGATGAAAATTTTCTAGACATATCTTGCCAGGGAGACTAGCTATGGGTTTACAGTTATAAGAAAGATGCAAAGAAGAATATAGTTGGGTTTCATTTGTCAATGGAGGAAGGAATAAATCCAGAGGGTAACATATCTCTTGAGAGATAGAGGAGGCAGAGACAGAGGGTTGCTAGCTTTAATAAATACAAAAAGATTCATAGTCTAATGGACTCTGTATTTTTTTCCTTATAGAGCTGGTTAAGATCAAGTATATCTTTAGCTTCCCTAGAGAATGAGCACTGCAATGAAATCAAAGCACTGAAGTTCAATGTAGTGGGATAATGTGGAACACATCATAACCACACATTACCTTATAAGTGTACTTTAAATGGAGGTAAAAAAAAATCAGTAGTTGCCGGCAACTTGCTCAAACTCACGACAACCATACACTTTTCAGGGTAAACCAGAACTCTGTCAGTTTTCAATGACTCTGTTCAGGGAACATAAATCATTAGGCTTAATTCTTTTTTTCTGAAGCAAATCAGAGTAGGTTTGAACCCAGGGTTTTAACCTTCCTCACCACCTGGGCCCAATAGAAACAATTTGACAACTTAGAAAGAACCTACAAGAAGTCACCCATCTCTAGTTTGTCCTGAATGATGATTTTTAACATATTCCACGGCAAAACAACATAGAAAAATACCATAGAACTTCTTCCTTGTTCCAAAAGGAAATAAATTTATGTTAGCCTCTCCAAACAATTAACAACTGCTTCTACAACAACCAGGAAGGGTGTATTGTATTCTTTCATCAGGATTATTCAGTGTGTATGTTGGAGATATCCTCAGAAAAAATGGACTGTCTAAAGAAGATCAGGGAATTAGGCTCAGAAAAATGCTTATAAACAACCTGTGATATACATATGACACAATCTTACTAAAAGCCTGGGGAGCTTGAAACACTTCTTGATAAAATCAAAGACTATAGTTTTGAGAAGAGATTGCACTGAAACATAAAGAAAAGCCAAATCCTAGCAAATGGATCAATCGACAGCATCATGATAAATGGACCAAAAAAATGAAGTTGCCAAGACCACTTTTTACTAGTTAATCGAAGCGGCAGTCAAGAAATGAACAATATATTTTCACTAGCAACATCTGCTGCACAAGAATTCTTTCAAGTGCTAAAGAGCAAATAAGTCACTTTGATGACTGTGCTACATCAAGCCCTGGAACTTTCAAAGCCATGTGAAAGTTGGACAGTGAATAGGAAGACGGAAGTCAAATTGATGCATTTGAATTATAATATTGGCAACAAATATTGAAAGTACAGTAAGACTGCTCCTTAGAAGTGAGATGGCAAGGCTCTCTCTCAAGTGCTTTGCACATGTAATTAGTGGGGATAAGTCCCTGGAAAAGACACCATACTTGGTAAAATATGCTGGGGTTAGGTATTGTTGAGTCATTTCCAAGCCTTTGAGACTCTATGCAGAACAGCCAGAAACACTACCCAGTCCTGTACCATCTGCACAATTGTTCCTCTCCTTAAGCCTATTGTGGCAGCCACTGTGTGAATCCTTCTCATTGGCGGCCTGGTAAAGTATGGGGTCAATGAATAAAAGGAAGACCATCAAAGAGATTGTTTTATACAGTGGCTGCAACACTGGACTCAAATACTGAAAACTTGTGGCGAGGGTGTGGGACAGGACAGTGTTTTATTCTATTGTACTCAGAGCAGCTATGTTTGGAACCGACACAATGGAACCTAAAGGGTATTGATGTTTTACATCGTCGAGTTGACTTTATGGGAGAGAACAGAACAGCTTCATAGCATTTCCAAAGTTGAAATCTTCATGGAAGCAGACTATCACTTTTTCTGCGGAATGGCCAGCAAGTTCAAAGGATCAACCCTTTGATTAGTAGCCAATCTCTGAACCACTCCACAATCATAGCTACTTGGAAGTGTAGTATAATGCATTATGTATGTTAATTAAAGAGACCCTGGTAACTCTGCCTCTTCCAAGTATTAGACTATTAACTTTGAAGTCAGCAGCTGGAATTGACTGGGTGACTGTGGGTTTGGTTTGGAGATGTTAATTTATGTTAAATTGCTCCCCCAAGTCTGGTTTAGCATCAAGATAGTTTATGCCATAGTAGGAAAACATTAAAGATGCAATAGATCTCTTTAAATATTTGCAAGGATGTTGTTTTGTTAGGTGCTGACTTACAGTTACCAAATGTCCAACAGAACAAATACCACCCACTCCGGAGCCATTCCCACAATTGTTATGTTGAAACATTTCATTGTAGCCACAGTGTCTACCTATCTTGCTGAGGGTCTTCTCCTCTTTGGCTGGCCCTCTATTGCACCAGCATGAGGTCCTTTCCCAGGGACTGACCTCTTCTGATTGCATGCCAGAAGTATGGGAGATGCAGTCTCACCATCTTTGCTTCCAAGGAGCATTCTGGCTGTTCTTCTTTCAAAACAGGTTGTGTTTGCTTTTTGACAATCCATGATACTTTGAATATTCTTTGTCAGTACCATAATTCAAATGCATCAATTATTCTTTGGTCTTCTTTAGTCAATATCCAACTTCAACGTGCATGTGAGGTGATTAACAGTAGCATGGCTTGCTTCAGGCACACGTTAGTCCTCAAAGTCACAGCCTTGATTTTTTAGCATTTTTAAAAGATTTTGTACATCAGCTCTATCCAATGCAATGTGGTACTTGATCTCTTAACTGCTGCTCCCATGAACATTGATCCAAGCAAGACAGAATCTGGGGCAACTTCCGCTCCTCCCCATTTCTCATGTTGAAACCTCCTGCTCCACTTGTCAAAATTCCCGTTTGCTTTACATTGAGTTATAATCCTTCCTGAAGGCTGCAGGTCTTGATCTTCATCAGGACTGCTTCCAGTCCTTCTCACTTTCAGCAAGCAAGCTCATGGCATCTGTATCCTACAGGCTGTAATGGCTATTTGATGCCACATTCTTTTTCACCTAATTCAGCTTCTCTGATGACTTCTTCAGCATGCAGATTGGATGAATATGGTGAGAAGATACAACCCTGACACATCTTTCTTGTTTTATTTTATTTTGAATCACACTCTTGCCTCTTGAAATATTTTACATATGCATATATATCGTATCATTCTCTAGTTCAATCATGTCAAAGAGAATTGCACAACTGCTACCAGTTTCCAGACAGTCTTTTTCTACACAGACTCCTATTCCCAGAGCTTCCCTTGATCCTTGTACAGGTTCCACATGAGCAAAATGAGGTGTCTGTAATTTCCATTCTTCTCAAGGTTGTCTCTAACTTGTTAAGATCCACATAGTTGAATGCCTCTGAAGAGTTAGTCACACACAAGTAAACCTCTTTCCTGTATTCTCTGCTTTCAACCAAGATCCATCTGATATAAGCAATACTACCCCTTAGTCCATGTCCTCTTCTCAATCTGCTCTGAATCTCTGGCAGCTTCCCATCAATGTACTGCTGTAAGCCTTGTTGTGTGATCGTCAGTAAAATTTTACTTGCATATGATATCAATGACATCATTCTGTAATTTATGTATTTTGTTGGGTCACTTTGGAAATGGGTACAAACATAATTTTCTTCCAGAATACTGACCAAATTTCTGTCTTCCAAATTTCTTGGCATAGTTGGATGAATGCGTCCAGTGTTTCGATATCTTGTTGAAACATTGCAATTGGTATTACATCAATTCCTGGAGCCTTACTTTGGGCTAATGGCTTCAGTGAAGCTTGGTCTTCTTCACTATCATTGATTCTCAATCACTAGGCTACCTCTTGAAATGGATAATTGTCAACTAGTTATTTTTGATAGTCACCCTCTGTATTCTATCCATATTTTTAATGCTTTCTGCAACATCCAATATTGGGGCCATAGAATATTCATTTTCTGTTCAGCTGAAAGGTCTGAAAAAAATCAATCCTCAAGACAAAATATTGAAATAATTACAAGAATAGAAGAATGATATATTTTAAATTCACAGCGTGTTGACTGATATGGAGGAAATCAAGAACAAGAAGTATTTGTGTGTTCTATTTTTCCAAGAACTTTAGTGGCTTGCAGGAGAAAAGTTGTTTCTTGATAAAAGCTGTCCTCTTGAGGCTATCGCTATTTGGTTGTACGGTGGTGCTCTTCATCCCTAACACTTAGAAGCAAAAGAGCTATGCTTTCTTTCATCCCCACTCTTTCAATAAGAAAGAGTCCGTCTCTCATTGGTGGTAGAGACTGTGCAGACTTTGTGATCACAGCAAAAAGAAAAAGAGCAATAATGCCTGACTTTGTGTTCTATCCAGTCATTCAACACATACTCAATGTGCTTCTACCAAGCCCTGTTCTAGGAGTTTGGAATATGGCTATGAACAAAACAAATATCCTTGTCATCTGCACTCTTTCATTGTACAAGAATCAAACAGATAGAATAAATATGTAAATTTAAAAATTGATAAGTGCTGTGTAGAAAGAGAACTGTTTCAGGATAAAGGAAATGTGGAAGAACTTAGGCCATGGCTGGAGGTAAGGATGGTATAACTTGTAATTTCAAATTGGGATGGTGAGTGTAGACTTTACTAAAAATATACAATTTGAGCAAATAATTGGAGATGAGAGAGTTCCTCCCTTCATTATGTGGAGAACAAACATGTTATGTCAAAGGCATAGCCAATGCAAGGTCCCTATAGCCACAGCATGCCTGGCACATTGGAGGAAGAGCAGAGTCCAGCTCCAGCACATAAAAGAGACATTAAGTATTTTATCCTATTTTTGTAAAGGCACGTCTGTAAGTCCCAGACTTTTTGTCTAAGTAATTCTCAATCCATATACTACTCACTTATTTTAGAAGGAAATTGTTTCTTTGGAAAACATAGAAGTTAGCATACTGCTATAATCTAGGAACTTGTTTTTCTTTTTTAGCTTTAGCATGAGTTTTCCAGTGCATTTTCTTGATGCAAACCATATTTAGCCAATAATAGCAACATACAGTATTTTCTCAATTTCCCTCCTGTAATTTTTAAAGAATCTATATAGGTAAGCATATGAGTGGCTCCTTCATGTGCAAGACATTTGGATTCAGCTATTAAGCGTAGTTCTTCCCCCTAAGGTTAAGAAACCAACATCAAAAGAGAGCATCTGTAGAATTTTTCTTAATTATGGATATTGCTCTGGTCGGGCATTTTGCTCTGTCATCAATCCCTTAGTATTTCATTTATCCATGAAGCATAAAGTTGTCTGGTATTAGATTGGTATACATTTGATAATCCAGTGTGTAAGGGGGTTTCAAAAAACTCATGAGAAAACGGAATTAAAAGAGAGTGGAATTTTTCGATGAACTTTTTGAAGGTCCCCTGAATTTTGAGGAAAGAAAATGAATTGACCAAGCAATCTACCGATCCCTTTCTGAACACTTCAGCCTGCTATTTATAAAATCCCCAACGAGCGCACAGAGAAACTACGACCAAGCAATCAAATAGCTGCCCAAGGCACTGTCAATGCCAATTGCTTTTGAGAGAAACCCTGACTCAGTGAATACCGCATATGCTCAAGTAAAAGTGTGCTCCATGTACTCTATTTCAAGGTCAAGTGATGTGGCCTTTGGATCCTGTTTGCCCTGTCAGATAATTTCACAAGAATTGGACTTTAAGTACCTTCTATGTTCAAAAACATATCCACTCCCCTCTAGTGGATTCTGACTCATAGTGACCTGGTAAGTCCAAGTTGAAGATCAATTTAATCACTGGAATTCTACTCTCTTCCTCTGGGAGGCCAGGGGACACTGCCAGGTAAATTTTAAAATGGCAACCACAAAGTCAACAGATCAAACCCTCACTGTTCTGAAGGAGAAAGATGAGACCACGTGCTCCAATAAAGAGATACAGCCTCAGAAAATGCTTTTAGGGTCACAAGGAGTCAAGATCTACTCCACACCAGGTAGTTTCCTTCGGTCTTCCTTCAGGAAGCAAAACAATGGGAATTGAGACCTTTGTTTCAATACCACAGCTCAGCAGATGTCCACATCATCAGGGAAAAACTAAGTCCAAATGCCCGGTGGCCACTTTCCCAATAGAGAATTAAAAGTCTAAGGGACAAATCTTTAAAGCCAGAGCTGAGGGGGGCTCCTGCAGCACACCTGGGTGACAGGCAGCTCTCCCACGGGAGTGGCACACTCCCAACATCTGCTTCTTTCATGGAACTGAGCTGTAAATTGAAATTCCATTGCAATGTTTTTAGAACCGGTTGAAGTAAGGAGACTGTCAGAAATCCTCTTTAAACTCACCCTTATCCAAACAGGAAACTGACCCTTGGCCCCTGGACGTAACAGTACACCAGTGGAAATTTCATTATCCCCGTTTCAGCTGAACTAAGTGAAAATTAATTGTGTAATTATCTGGATGAGCGCATGTGTAAAATTTTACAATGTGCCAGTTAGATTAAGTAACGTGTTAGTGGCATGGTTTAGTGCAAAGTCAAAGCTGTCCTATAAAATTGGAATAAAAAAAATCAAACAAGTTTGGAAGGGGGGAAAAAACATGTCAGAATAAATGCTCAACATTAAAAGGCAAGGTTAGACTTAATTCCATAACCTGATGAAAATCTTATCCTCTCACACCACAGGTAAACCGGGCAAGGTTGAAACAGGTGTGTGTGTACCCATGTGCCTACTCAGCAAGTTTTATATAACTGACTTCTCCATTTATTATTCTTAAAATATTGAACTTATCCACTTTTATTTTTGGCTTTACCTTGTAATTTTATTTTATAAACAAAGTGGCCAGAGTACAGGCTATATAAGAGAATAAAATTATTGGCCTTAGATAGACTTTGCTCACCTGTTCTATGAACTGTTTTGACGTTTTTTCCTGAACATAATTGTTCAAACAGATGATAAAGCAAATGTAGCATTCTGATCTTTACATCACAGCATTCAGGCAGATTATGAACTGATCTTAGTATTAAATGCATGGAGAATTTTTGTTTGATGTTTTTGTCTCTTTCATACAAATTAAGGGGCATCCCCCCTTCAGATTCTGTGGGGGAACATATTTATGGGTTATATATACATATGTAGACATACATACATGCATACACACAGACATACACACATGCACTCATTAAAAGAGAGAGATTTATGGAGACAACTTCAAAGTCTTTAGAATGTTTAGAGGGCAAAACTTTTAGATGAAAGGTACAATTTGAGTAGACAGATAGATGTTATTTGAATATGTAAAACCATCTTTAAACAACATACACAGTCTATTAAGATCTTGGCAATACTAAATATCAAGTTTCACAGTATCAGAGCTATTTTGGACAATCCAGACAATTATACATGTATCTTACCAATACATGATGCTCTTGTTTCTCTCATTCCTTGTACTGCACGGTGACTTCATAAAGCTATGTTTATGATAGAAACCTGCTGCTGAAATTTTTCTTCCCGCCAGCCCCTCCAAAGTGAAATTTCTCCCAGACAGAAATTATAACCTTCTTGAGACAAGTGTACTAAAAAATCCATTTCAAAAAACTTTACTCGACATATTACACTGTTATTAGATGCTTTTACTTGGGGTTCCTTGAGTTTAAAGAGGGTGTTGGTACTTTAAGAAAGCTGTAATGAGTGGGATGTATTTAGTGGGAAATAGTCTAGTGTACATAATAGTCTAGTGTACATAAACGTGATTAAAAGAAAGAAGGTGAGAGACGATGAATCATGGACAAGACAAGATGGCAGCGTCCAAGAAGCTGGCAAACGGACCACACGGCTTTGCCCTGGTGGAGCCAAACCTCTCATGGAAACCTCTGCCAGCGATGAGTTGCTTCTGCCACCACGGGATGCTGTTTATGGACCCTGAGCCCTGGAAGCGAGGAGCCATGTGGAGACCCCTGCCAGCACCAGGATTCTGCACCCACTGACCTGTGACTTCATGAGTCAGAAGGAGACTTTAGAGACAGAAGGAGACTTTAGAGACTGATTTTGGGCATATGGGTTAAAATGGGAATTATGACTGAATTGGACTGAGCTGGGATGTTTTCTCAATGTCCTGTTCCTCTTGTATATAAAGCTTTTCCTTATAAAAAAGAAAGAAAGAAAGAACGAGAGAAAGAAGACACCTGTGTCATTTATAGGGCACAGCAGTGGGAGAACATTGGAGATAATTGAGACCATTCGAAAGGAACAGTAAAACTTCAGAAGGAGAAACATTCATTTCAAAATGAAAATGAGGCTCGGATATTAGACCCTCATTTAACCATAGATTATTTATCAGGCAAAGTTGGGGACAGACATCTTTAGATAGGATAAAATATCCTCCTCAATCATTTCTAAACTGTCAGGAGTTAGGGGGAGGGGCAGTTGTCTATCAAACGTTAAAGAGGTGAACTGGCATGCAGATTCTCACAGCCCATGACAATCGTGTATTTGGAGATGTAGTGGTCATGTACCCAGTCAAGAATGAGGCTCCCTCATCCAAGTAGGCACAGTTTTTGCTACCCTTTCTACAATCAGGCCTGATGATGATTACTCTGTGCCTTTCAGAAAACCTTTAAAACCAGGAAAACCTTGTCAAACTTTCTCTTCTGTTTAAATAAAGCATTTTGCACTCATAATTTTCCTAGCTTTAGATAATTCAATAAAATTGATCTAATTGAAATTTAAATAGAGCTATCGTTTAAAGAACGTTTTAAAATTGCTGCTTTTATTTATTCCTTCTTTACAAAGAAAGCGTTTGACATTTAACTTCATGCACTGAAATCTGTTTGCTTATTAAAAATATATATGCAATTTTCTATTAATTCTAGTTCAACAACTCAATTCACTCTCATCACATCAATGCCGACTTATAGTGATCCTGTGTGATGGGATAGAAGTGCTTCCGTGAGGTTCACAGGATTAGAAATTACAGTCTTTCTCCCTCAGATCTTGCAATTAGCAGCTCAATGCCAGATTGTCTTAATTCTAGTTAAGACTATTATATTATACTAGAATTTGGGGATGGAAAGAGACCTTAAAGAATCTCCATGTCCATTCTACAGACAACACAATGATACCCTAAAAAGAATACATCCTCATCTAATGCTATTTTTTCAGTCATGTGAGGTTTCCCTCTTTGTAGCAAAAATAGGGGGAAAATGTGACTAAGCAGAACATCAGGTGTTGGGTTTAAAGATCAGAATGGGGGAAGGAAAGCCATGATGACCTGGGTTTGATTCTTGGACCCGTGTTGGTTAGTCTCAGTGCTATACATTAAAGAAACAAATTCACAGATATGCATATGTATAAGGGGGAGTTTTACACAAACAGTAAGTGCATAGCAAGAAAACATCCCAACCTAGTGCTGCCCAAGCCCACAAGTCCAACATTAGCCCGTATGTCTGACATCAGTCCACAAAGTCCTCCTCCATCTCACAAAACACATACAATGATACCGACTGCAGGAAGAAAGCCAAATCGGTGAGTGTACAAGCATCTGAGCTCTGGCAGGGGTCTCCACACAGCTGCTCCAGCATCCAGGGCTACATTGGGGTAGGGCCATGTGGCTTCTCCTCAGGGATGTCTCCCAGAAAGTGAGCCCTGCCAGCTGAAGCAGAGAACTGGCTAAGGCAGCTCCACCCTGGTCTTACCATCAGAGAGCAAAGGACCCAAGAACTAGAAAAGTGAGGCTCACAGAGCAATTTCTCTCTCTGCCCTTCAATTGATCCCACATGTGTTTATCAGCCAGGTTGGCACAATAAGCTTTAACTATATCACTCTCTGTGTGTGACTTGGGGGTGTATAATTTACCTTCCCTGAACTCTCGAATTCCTCATTTGGTACATAGTGCCCACTTCAAAAGTGGTGAATATGGACGGTATATATGGATGTGCCAGACACGTGATGAAAAACTAATACAAATGGTATATTTGGGAAGCAAATTTACAAGTTAAGAACACATTTTATGAACTGTGTGGTCACAAGCAAAGCAAAATAACCTTTGAAAGCAATCGAGGAAATCAGATCAAGAAAAAGTTTCTTTGTATTAACATTCATTATATGTATCTCCTAGGGAGCATGTTTATTCAGGGGGCAAGTAAATGTTTCATTTGGGCATTGAGAGAACTGAGTTGAAGAGGACTGAGAACGCCTGACCACTAAGGAGAAACGTGAGCTTGAATGCATATGCACATCATTTTATCACGATCAATTGCTTGCCTTTTCCTTTACTTTCTAAATGAATTCAAAGTGGTAATGTTTTTCTTCCTCATTTTGGAAGTGCTTTTTAACATGTATGAGTTCACAAATGGTAAAGAAAAAACTCTGGATCCTGACTATGCTTAATGCCGATGTGCCTTGGAAGACAACTCACAGATTTAGGTCCCAAACCAGATAGTGTTGCCGAGTTTCAGGAAAACATAAGGAAACACACTGAGCACGTGACACAAGGATATTAAAGTACAGCGAACAACAGAGCAACCAAGTGTGTGCTCCAGAGAGGCTGGACATAATGCAGCTCAGAGACAGGGACAGACTAACTGACTGATTTTCGCTCTTGAATAATCAGTGAGGTTATAGTGAGGTTCCATCATTCTCACTGTTTGTGGGATTTATGAATTGCTTTATTACAAAACTGAGTCAGTAGTAGTTGAGGTAAGAAACGACACCATAAGGTTTTGAATCTGACTTCAGGTTTCAAGTGAGAGTTCTGTTCTCTATCACTGCACAAATAAACCAGCACTCCCTACGTGGGGGTCAGTCTTCCACTCACCAATAGTTTCCGAGCACCATGAATTTAGACAATATGAAAATCAACTCTGCCATTTTTTTATGGGTACAAGGGGAAAAAGGGATATAAATACTATGTTAGATGTTGAGTGCTAGGGGGAAAAATGTACAGTAAAGATGATAAAGGTGGTTGGGGGAATGTGTTAGAAATGATAGTCAAGGAAGGACTTTAAGAGAAAGTTTGTGGTGACTCCAAAAGCTCACACCTCAAAAACTTCTAGTATGCATCATTTCAGGTTGCACTAAAAAATGTACTTACTTTGTGCATTTTTTTAGCTATGATTTCCTCTACTGAGGAAATACTCACATGCTTCATGTCTGTGGAGTTAAGCCTGCAGTGTGTGAAAGACACTACCTGTATTTTAGCCAAAAGCAGAATCCCATGAAACTATCTGAACAGGAAGGAGCAGAGGGGGAAAGATTCCTTTGAAAACGTAGGGACCGGGGGATGTAAAATAATACAGTCACCAAAGCTAAAAATAAACGACAGGGCATCTGATCTTAGAAAACATAACATATTTTACCGGAGAACAGAAATCTAAGACAGCAAAGGGAATTCTTTTCCTGACTGTCCCACTTTTATCCCAAAGATCTGAGAGATCTGCATGAAAATGTCCTGGCATCCTGGGGCAATAAAATAATCTCAGTCTTCTTGTGAAGCCACATTAGTGTGGAGAGGGAACAGAGGCCCCTTTGAGTTCTCCAAGTGCTGGGTAAGCTGCATCCTTCCCGTTCTTCCCGAGGACTCCAAAGTTTGGTTTATTTGCAAAAAGCTTTGCTATGAATGCTGAGGCCTGAGCGGCCCAGGTGACAAACTCTCAAACATGAACATCCCTCCGTCAAGAGGCTTTCTTTAAAAAGCCTGAGGATATACATCAAAAGTACCTGTTACTTTCTTCAGCGATGTTCATGAGAAAGAAAATGGCATTTCTCTTGGGAGTTCCCAAACACCAGTTCCCATACAGTCAGTTCTAACTCCTGGCAGCCCCTGTGTTTCAGAGTACAACTGCACTCCCTAGGTTTTTCATTTTTAGGATTAAAAAATTATTCATATTCTTCCTTTCTTATCCTTTGACATTTTGAACAGTTTTATTGACCTGTACATCACACATAATACAATTGAGTGGTTTCGTCAAATTAAAAAGAGTTGTACGGGGCTGAGCCACGGCAGCGTAGGGATTGTGTGCAGGACTACAGACCACTGGATTGGCGGTTGAAATCCAGCAGCAGCTCTCCAGGAGCAAGGCTGGGCCTCCTACTCCCACCAGAGGGCAGTGATTGCCCCCCCCAAAAGAGTTGTACAACCACCACCCTAATGTTAGAACATTTTCTTCTTTCCTGTACTCCTTATTAGCTCTTTCTCCCCCACCCTCCAACTTCCCCTGCCGTCATGCCTGTGACCTTTAAAAGAAAGACCACCAGGACATTCTTCTGATGTGCCTTCCAGCTGGATTAGAACTGCCAACCTCTCAGCTAGTATCCAAGCACTTAACCTTTTGTGTCACCCAGGGACTCTTTTGGGACCCACCATAAAATGTCCTCACCAGGACATAACTTCATGGACCCCCAGCTGTTTCTGGTCACCTTTACCAGCCTCAAGCTCTCCAATGTCAGAGTGCATGATAGAAGCTACTCAAGGTGACTCACTTTCCAGTTTGAACGTAGTTTAACTGTAATGCATCTTAGTGAAACTTTTGCTTTCCATTTTTAAAGCCAATTAACCTTAAGGACTTTAAAAAAGTGGTAAATATTTTGTGCAACAAAACATAAAATCCAGTGACATTAATTATATTTGCTATGTGATTCAACTGGTACCCCTTTCCAAATATTTGGATCACCATAACAAAAATGTGGGTTGCCTTAAAAAAAGATTCGTCTTTGCCTCTCCCTCTCACCTCTGTCACGCCAAAATGATTGAGTTGATTCTGACTCACAGCAGCCCTCTGGAGGGTTTCCAATGGTGAGTCTTTACAGATGCAGACAACTTCACCTTTCCCTATTGAGTGGCCGGTAAGTTCAAACCACCAATGCAACGGCAGTCCCACACTCACCTCACCTGCCCCCAAGGACTCCTAATCTCTGACCTCTGCCCACTCGCTATCATCAAGTGGATTCCAACTCACAGAAAACTTACATCAGGTGTTTAGCCATTCTAGAAGCTGATGACCTCATCTTTCTTGGAAGTTACGAGAGGGTTTGAAAGCCCAGTCTGTGGTTAGCTGCTCAAGCCTTATCCCACACCACCACCAGGGATCCTTACCAGGCACCTCTAGCAACCACGAATCAACTTTGGTGCCTGCATACTTGCTTATTCTAGATGTGTCACAGAAATGGCAGCATACAATAGCTACCCTTTTGTGACTTATTTATTTCATTGGGTATTGTTTTTGAATGTAACCTTTAAGTGGCTTCATTTGCATTTGAGTGTGCATATGTGCACATTGGCAGTTCTATGTGAAGGTGCTCTTTGGTCAATAAGATAAGCTTTGGGGGTGGGGGTGAGGGAGGGGGGAGAGTGCCTTCTAATTTAAAGTTGCCCCATAGAGAGATGAACAAAAATGCTATAACATAAAATGCTCAGCTGCAGGAAGCATATGGATTACTTACCTCCTCAGAAACATAGATTTAAATACACACAGAATCATTGAGGTTTCTTAGAATCTGGTCTCTATTATTTGAGCTCTGTGTTACCCCCCCCCCTTTATCCCTTTGTAGCATAATGTTTGAATTGAAAGGTTTAGCAAACATTTTGCTGATGGATTTACTGTCTGTTAAAAGAGTTAAGTTGACAAACTCACAGAGTTTTATAAAAAGACATTTGTGTTTTTCACCCAGTTCCTCTGCTTACAACACTGCAGGTGTGGGGTGTGAAGAGTAAGTGTGAGTGAACTCAATGTATTCAGTATCAGATTCACCTGAAATGATTTGGTCATCATGTCTTTTTCAAACCAATCTTACATTTTGAGCATTCTGCTCTCAATTTGCCTGTAGCATCTTAATAATAGTGCTCTTCTCTCTCTCTCTCTCTCTCTCTCTCTCTCTCTCTCTCTCTCTCTCTCTCTCTCTTTCTCATTCCTGAAGGTAATGATGCTGGTGAAGAAATTTTATTGAAAGTACATAGACTTCTAAAAGGAAAAATAAATCTGCCTTGGAAGAAGTACAGCAAGAGTCCTCTTTAGAGGTAAGAATGGCAAGGCTTCACGTGACATACTTTAGCGCTGTTGTCAGGAGAGGCCAGTCTCTGGAGAAGGACATCATGCCTGGAAAAATAGAGGGGAAGTGAAACAGAAGATCCTCAATGTGACAGTCATGTACTCATGTGCCAATTACATGACTGGGAGTCTAGGGGTGGAGTCTAGCCTGTCAATCTGGAGATAGCCAATGAGACCTCTGAATGGGCATGGCTTTCTCCTGTGATTTCTGGGAAGTCTGGTATTTTCCATTTTTGGAGTAGGGAGATTTGACTGAGTTTTCAAGAGATGAACTACTGATAAGATGAGATGACAGCATGCTGATCTATCCTGATTCCTAGAGAATGGAAGATCCATAGGAGACGCCAGATGAGTTTGCCATGATGGAGCCAAACCTCTGGGGCCAGAGAAGACATGTGGAGACACCTGCTAGTGCTGAGATGCTTGAGAGGTCATAGGGAGACCACTGCCAAGGATAAGATGCTTCTACTGCAGTTGGATACACAATACTCTGTACCCACTGGCCTGATTGTCCTGGTGTCATTGCACGTGCTTTGTAAGTTGGAGGGAGACTTTATAGACTGGTATCGGACATATGGGATAATATCGGACTTGTGACCTTGGACTGGCCTGGGTTGGGATGCTTTCTCAATGTTGCATTCCTCTTGTATATAAACCTTTTCCTTATATCCATATGCGTGTCTATGAATTTGTTTCTCTAGTCTATCCCGACTAACACACTTAACAAGATAGATTGACATAGTGGCTGCAAAAATTTGTTCAAGCATAGAAGCGGCGTGAGAATGGTGGAGGATCAGGGAGTGTTTCATTTGAACTAATCTGATGGCATCTAACAGCATTACATCTCTATACATACTCACTCAAGGGCTTTATAGTTCTGAAGGTCAGGTACCATCTCTCAAAAACTTCCCTGAATAATACTGCTCTTTTTGATCGGCATCAAAACATCACATTAAAACAGCAGTTTTGCCTCCTCAGTTATATAAGTCGGGTTTCTTGTAAATGTTCTTTGAATTTGGGGGAACAAGATGTAGTCCAAGGGGCATGATCAGGCCTGCAGGGTGGGTGAAGCAAGGTTTCCCAATGTAATTCTCATGGCAAAAAAAAAAATTCTCATGGCAAAACTCTTACTACCTTATAAATTGATTAGGTGCATTGTTGTTAGGGTGGGGATGTTCAGCACAATTTATTACCAATGGAATTTTCAATTAAAAGTCTTCATAATAATACCCATGGGCACCCAGTGCCTGTGCAAAAAATCTGTACTCCTTTGTGCTCCCACTGTGTCCCCTGCTGCTGAGTCATGGCCGCATTCACTTCCTGTGGTTCAGGCACAGTAACCTATACTTGGTGGACACCACACTGAAGAATTCCCATGCCTCCCTGGTCTACTCCGTCCACTACAAGATCATGAAGGTGTTCTCAGAGTACTTTAAGGAGCTGGAGGGGGAGAGCATCTGGACAACTTCATCATCATCTATGAGTTGCTAGACGAGCTCATGGATTTCGGCTTCCCGCAGACTACCGACAGCAAGATCCTGCAGGAGTACATCACCCAGTAGGGCAAAACGTTGGAGATGGGCAAGTCTCGAGTGCCCCTACCATCACCAACGCCGTGTCCTGGCATTCCGAGAATGAGGTCTTCATCGACGTCATCGAGTCTGTCAACCTGTTGGTCAATGCCAATGGCAGGGTCCTGCTGAGCGAGATTGTGGGCAGCATCAAGCTCAAGGTCTTTCTGTCCAGAATGCCCAAGCTGAGGTTTGGTCTCAACAATCGTGTCCTCTTTGGGCCGCAGCAAGAACAAGTCCGGGGAGCTGGAGGACGTCAAGTTCCCCCAGTGCGTGCGGCTCTCCCGCTTTGACAACGACCGCACCATCTCTTTCATCCCGCCAGACGGCAACTTCGAGCTCATGTCCTACCGCCTCAGGACCCAGGTAAGCCGCTGATCTGGATCGAGTCTGTCATTGAGAAGTTGTTCCACAGTCGCATGGAGATCATGGTCAAGGCCAAGGGTCAGTTCAAGAAGCAGTCGGTGGCCCACGGCATGGAGATCTCTGGGCCCGTGCCCAGCGAAGCCGACTCGCCGCGCTTCAAGACCAGCGTGGGCAGCGCCAAGTACATGCCCAAGAAGAACACCGTCATCTGGAGCATCAAGTCCTTCCTGGGGGGCAAGGAATACCTCATGCGCGCCCACTTTGGCCTCCCCAGCATGGAGAAGGGAGAGGTGGAGGGTCGGCCCCCCATTGGAGTCAAGTTTGAGAGTTCTTATTTCACTGTCTAGGGGATCCAGGTCCGGTACATGAAGATCATCGAGAAAAGCGGTTACCAGGCCCTGCCCTGGGTTCGCTACATCACCCAGAGTGGCGATTATCAACTTTGGACCAGTTAGAAGATCGGAGAGATGGGGGCCAGGATATGGGGGGTGGAGGGACTCTGTGTCCCAGGACCCGGCTGCAGACTGGGGGATTGTGTCCTGAGACCAGAAGGGAGCCCTGACCTGCCAGTTTCCTTGGTCTTAGGGCCCAGCATCTGGCTTCCCACTTGGCTGAAGGCAGGGGTGGTCTCCCTGACTGCCTCCCCACACCCTGGGACAGCTCCCCCACCCCCGGTTTTATATGAAGAATTTGTGGAGGGCCTTGAAGTGGTCCCCCCTCACGAGTGCCTTTTTGCAGTGACCTGCCTTAGGGGGTGTTGCCTCTAGCACCGGGCAGGGGGAGCCCTCCTCTGGCACAGCTGCTAAGTCCAGAGACCCCACTGCCTATTCCTCTGAGTTTGAAGATGTTACTAAAAAGATGAGTCTAAAAAAGAAAATTGCCCCAAATTACCAAGCTTCTGAGCTGGCCACTTTGCCTTGAATTTAACTAACTGAGTACATCTTTAGTCACTGTTTTGAATAACCTCTTTAAAAGCCATTCTATCGATACTAAGTCAGGTGTATCGTGTACAATTATCTAATAATCACAGAGACATGCTTTGAAACATGCTTTGTTTGGAGTAAACCAGTATGTGTATAAACTGAAATCCTACTATCAATATTTTTTACTTACTCGGATATATACTAGATCAGAATGTAAGTCTCAATTCATTTTAAAGCTACCGGGTGATAAGAAGTGCAATTTCTTAAGAGTTCTAAACTCAAATAAGATTGAAAACACAACATACCAAATCATTTGTAACACAGTAAAAGAAGTGTCCAGCAGCCAATCTAGGGAATAAACGCATGCATTAACAAAAGTGAGAAAGATGCAAAACACTCATTGACCCATCAACTTGAACCTCATAGAAGATAAAAAGGTTTACAGTTTCCAGAAAAAGAAAGTAACGAAAATTATAGCAGAAGTGAAATGGAAGCGATAAAAAGAATAATCAAGACTAGAAGTTAGTTCTACCAAAAGGTAAACAAAAGGGATGGTTTACTGACAAATTTAACAAGCAAGAAATAAAGCAAAAATACAATAGCAGAAACAATGATTTCACAACAGAACCAACAAAAATAAAACATAATAATGAAAGAAGACTATGAAGAACTCTGTTCCAACAATTTTGAAAATCTAGAAGAGATGGACAGATTTCTAGAAACATACCACTTACTTAAGCTAACCTGAACTGAAGTCAAAACCCTGAATGGACTCATAACAAAAGAAGAAGGTGGCCAGATCATTAAAAAGAACAGCAGCAAAGGTGGGAGACAGCTTCACTGGTGAATTTTAGCAAATTTTCAGAGAAGAGGTTTCACCAGTTCTATCAAAAATCTTTCAGAACACAAAAATAGAATGGAATACTCCTGAACTCATTCTATGAACTAAGAAAAACCACACAAAAACATCACTTTAAAAAATTATAGACCCATATCCCCCATGGGATAGTGATATAAAATGTCCACCACAAAATCCTAACTGATAGAATCCGCGGCGGTCCCCTAATCTGGTGTCAATTTGAAGAGTAAGAGTATAGGGGTGGAGTCTAGCCTGGCAATCTGAAGATAGCCAATTTGACCTCTGGGTTTGCGTGGCCTTCTCCTGAGAACTCTGGGAAATGCAGTAATCCCTTCTTGGAGGCAGTAGACACTATCTCTCTTGGTTCACTTCCTTGGAAACACTTGACTGCCAAGGTTAGATCCCTATGAGACAACCCTAAGGAGAAGTCACATGGACCTACCTTGATGGAGCCAGAAAACTGGACGTAGAGAAGTCAGTGGAGGCTCCTGCCAGTGCTGAGATGCCTTCACCACCACTGGATCCAAAGACTTCCTACCCCCTGGCTTGAGATTCTTCTGCATTTGGCATCATTGCAGGTAACGCGTGAGTCTGAAGAGGATTTTGGTATCAGGATTTTGGTATCAGACATATGGGCTAATCTAGGCCTTTTGACCTTAGACTAGACTGGGCTGGTATGCTTTCTTAATGTACAATTCCTCTTTATATAAACTCTCTTTTATATACACAGGCATGCTTATGAATTTGTTTCACTGGTCCACCGAGACTAACACATAATTCAACAACCTAATCAATAATAATAATATACCATGGCCACATGGGATTCATCCAGCTTGCAAGGATGGTTCAGCATTCTGAAAACAATAAATACAATCTGCTGCATAATTAGAGCAACAAGAACAAAAGAACATAAGATCATATCAAGCAATACGAAAAAGCATTTGATAAAATCCAACACCAATTCTTATTTCTAAGCTCTCAGCAAAATAGAAATAGAACAGAAATTCTTCAGTGTAAGTAGGACGTATGCACAAAACTAACAGTCAACATAATTTGACCAAATTTTGGGAGAGGAGACAGTGGTTTTGTCTGCTCCTTCAATCTTCTAATGATACTCCTGCATTGTTCAATATTTTGATATTGAGTTTCTCTAAGATGACATCTCACAGATATAGTCAATTTGATTTCTGTGCAGTATGCTGATGTCTACATGCAGCCACTGTTTATGTTGTTGAAAAACGAGTATTTGAAATGAAAAAGTCATTAGTCTTGCAAAATTCTATAGTGTGATATCCAGCTTTGTTTCTGTCACCAAGGCCATACGTCCCAACTATTACTCCTTCAAGCTATTTGTTAACAATTTTCACATTTCAATTGACACGAATTTTAAATGCATGTTGATTGAATGTTTGATCTGATTTGGGCTGAAAAAAATGGTGTGATCCTTCAATTTCTTCATCATTAGCCTAAGTGTTCAATGTGTTCATTTGGATAATAGTTGTACGACATGAATTTCTTATATTCACAGCATTGTACTTCAAGGTATCTCTAAATATTTTGATGATGAATGTGATGTCATTCATCTTGAACTTGTCATTCCCTTATGGGTTTCTGACTCAGAATTGCCATAGTCTATTAGAAGGGAGCAGATGAGAAGAAAAAGGAGAACCCTTCTCACCCCAACAATAATAACAAAGTTCAGTACAACAGACCACAACAATTGCTGGCTAAGATTGGGAGACTTTGGGACTCTGATACACTGTAAAATTATAGTACCACAATGGAAAGTGGTATAGCACTTCTTTTAAGGCCCAGAAATTTCACAAGTATATAGGTATATATTCTACATAAATAAGAGAAGGGACATTAATATGTGTGTATCAACCTTATTCACAATATCTAAAAATGAAAACAACCTAAGTATCCATAAGTAGATGAATGGGTAAATAAAACATGATAGATACACACAGTGAAATATACTTCAATGTTAAGATGAACAATGTTAAGAATTGTTAAATACTTCACAACATGGATGAAACTGGAAGACATTTTTCTGTGTGAAATAAGTCTGTCAAAAAAGAACAAATATTGTATAAGAACACTGTGTGTGGTGGGGGAATGGGGCACTAACCCACCAAGGGGAGTTTATTGTTTATATCTCCACAGGAACCAAACTTAAACCCTGGGTTCCAGGATGCCAATGCAGCATGAATGCATGGAGCGGGGAGCCAGTGGAGGGGTCTGAGGGCCCGACCCCAATCCCAACTACCTGGACAGCCGCCCCTCCCCCCAGGGGAGTTTGCTTAGGAGGACAGCACTGACGCTGCAGCTCAGGGACAGGACATGTCTGACCAAAGCACGTGAGACCAAATGAAGGGGGAGGAAGAGAGTTGAGTGCATCCTGGCCCACCAAGCCTCAAGGACAATCTCCCCTCTCAGAACAGCCACTGACAGAGAGGACCATATGGCCAGCCCCACTATGAAACACAGCTTCCCTCGCTGACCCGAGGCCCTATGCGGACAGCACTGGAGAAGTAGGGTCAGGAGTGCTCCCAGTCTGATCCCACTACACTAAGGCCAGGGCATTCAGCAGAGCAGCAAGAGGGACAGAGTATGGAGTTCCCAGAAGAGTACCAAGGATATACTTTGGTATATCCAAAGGATGTGGCACCCTTCAGACTCAACCAGGGGACTTTCCTGGAGGTCAACGAACACACCTTGAAATATTTACAGGATTTTCTTTTGTTACTATTATTAATTTTTTTGCTTATGTATATATTTGTCTGGACATTGGTTTTTTTTTGTTTTCACCATTTTGTTTTCTTCTGTCACTTCATTTTGCAACATCTTGTTTTTTTGTATACATTATTATCACTGGAAGTTTATCTAGATAAGATAAGCTGGATGAACAGTCTGGAGGAGAAAACAATGGGACTGATGGTTCGGGGGTGGGGG
>PVJH01004421.1:0-55112 GCA_004026705.1 Nesogale talazaci
TGGAGAACAAAATGAAGCCTTTTCAACTGCGTGATACTAATCTTGTTGTTATTTGATGTTGCTGAATCTATTCCAACTCATGGTGACCCTTTGTACATATGAACAGAACACTGCCTGATCCAGAATGCTTTGCTAAATTCAGAGCTTTACACGCAGCTCTTCCCCAGTCATATTCTCAGTGCCTTCCAACTGGAGGAGCTCATTTTCTGGCAAAATTATCAGATAATATTCGCTACTTGTAAGGTTTGAGTAATTTTGGACCAGAAGATCATTGAGTCATTCTTCCTACTTTGTCTGCAGGAGCTACTGAGACCTGCCCATCATGAGTTACTCTGCTGATTTGAAATGTTACTAACCTAACTTTTAGCATCACAGTGACACACAAACCACCACAATATAATATACTGAAAGCGGATTGGTGGATAAAAATAAAAATTAATGCAATTGATATTTATTTCTTTACTTAAACCTTTTTGGGTAAAATATAATTTTTTGCCTACCCACTACGATAGAAAAACAATTCAAACTTACAGTATCCCTATAGGACAGAGAAGACCTACCCTTTAGGTGTCAATAGGTAGGTGTCAATCCATAGTGACTGCTAGATCCTACACCATTATCACAATTGTTATATTTCAGTCTAGTGCTGCAGCATTTGTGTCAATCCATCTTGTCCAGAGATTTCCTCTTTTTCCACGACCCTTACTTTACCAAGCATGGTGTCCTTTTCCAGGGACTCGTCTCTCCTGATAATCTATGCAAAATACTTGAGATGAAATTTCACCATACTTACCTCTAAGGAGAAGTCTGGTACTTTTTCCCGGACAGATTTGTTTGTTCCTTTGGCAGTCTCTGGTATGTTCAATATTCTTCACCAAGCACAGCAATGCAAATGCATCAATTCTTCTTCAGTGTTGCTATTCATTGTCCAAATTTCACATACATCTAAGGCAATTGAAAATACCTTGGCTTGTTGCACCTTAGCAGTCAAATTACCTCCATGCTTTTCAACACTTTAAAAATAGATATCATGTGCAGCCTATTTCCCCAAATGCAGTGTATCACTTGATCTGACTGCTGCTACCATGAGCATTGATTGTGGATTTTAGTAAGATGAAATCCTTGACAACTTCCATCTTTTGCCTGTTTATTATGATGTGGTCTACTAGTCTAATTTTAAAGATTTTTGTTCTTTTTATATTAAGTTGCTTTGCATATTGAAAACTATAACCCTCAACCTTCACTACAAGTGCTTCAAACCCTGCTCACTTTCAACAAGGATGATTTTGTCATCTGTCTATCACAGGTTAATAAGTTTCCTTCAGTGATGATACCATGAACCTAGGAATTTTAGCAACCCAACCCCCAGTGCCACTGGTTTCCCTTGTTTCCCTCTGTCAAGTCAATGTTGACTCATAGTAACGCCACTGGGCTGGGTCTAAGCCATATGAATTTGGTGCTCTAGTGAGGAAGAATTTGATAACCATTAAATACTTGATATTTACAAAGTGTTTTACCTATATTAATATTAACAACAGACAGGAATTGGATCGTATTGTCTAGTTTCATACCAAAATAAACAGAGGTGTCAAAATGGCTAACTCTTACATGAAACATTAGTGAGGTGAAGTCTGAAAGTCTCCCCCAAAATTAAAAAAAAAATTGTGCAGGCTAGAAGAAGTACTTTGTAGTAGCGAGCAAGTTTCCAGTCTGTCCTCATCCAAGCCATCTTTAGATCTTCTCTACACAGTAATTTTTTTTGGGGGGGGGACATCACTGCTCTCCGGTGCTGGATGTAGGAGGCCCAGCTCCACTGCTGGAATTGAACCTCCGTCCCAGTGGGCCGCAGTCCCGCGCACAACCACTACGCCACCGGGGCTCAGCCCTCTATACAGTACTTTGCCTGCTCTGATCCTCTGATTGTTTTTGCTCCTCTAAATGACAATTCTTTCTTGTTGTTTGCCTTGTACCTTTCTTTTCCTTTTGGCAGAAGATCTGAAAGATTTTGATGCCGTCCTCAAATCACTAGCCATGTTGTCTAATTTGTTTTTTAATATTATCTTTCATTGTATAAAATTACGCCTGTCTTTGCTTAGATCCTGATTGGCTACTAACTAGCTAGTACATACAATGAAACCTAGATTGGTTGCGTCTTCATCCTTGCACTTAAAGTACTTTGGCAAAGTAGGTGCGCAATCTTTATTTATTAGAGGACTTAGTGCATGAATGATGCTCATTTGTCTCTCAAAATATATCTTCTATCCAGACTGAGAGTGATCAAATAATTTAAAATATAACAATCATTTCCTAAGTGATTGATAGTGGTTTTTTTGTTTTGTTTTTAATGAGTGTCACCTAATTTCCTATCAAGATTTGTGTGTGTGTGCTAATAAGGTAGTATCAGTGAAGAATTTGATTCTGTGCTGGGTCAGAGACAGGAGCAGTCTGACATCAGTCTGTTGGCATTATTGCTGATGCTTAACCTTGACATACACTGAAGCCCAGAAAACCTGTGGACTCCTGGTAGGATAGTGGGTGATATGTGGAGCTGCTAACTGCAAGATCACTAGTCCAGCCTCTGAGCCTTCCCCTAAGAGAAAGTTGAGGATTTACAGCCTGGAAATCCCACAGGGGAAGATCTACTCTATCCCAAAAGGTTTCTAGGAGTGGAAATAGATTTGGCAGCAGTGAGATTTTTTGTTAGTTTTTTAAATAGAAGACATGAAACTGGTGCAACACAGGAGGAAGTTTTGAAGATATTTAAAATGCACACAAAGGGCATATATTTTGTGTACACAGCTTAGAGATACTCTTTTAAGTACAGCTCCAATAAAAACAGTGAGTCTCTACAAATGACCCACTTGCCTTGGTAACCAATACAAGATAATTTAGGGTACAGTGATGACCAATTTTTTTTTCTATTTAGTTACTTAAAATTCATTAAGAAAAAGACTAGTTTGAGTTCTGCATGTCAGAATGCATCTATAATAATCAGAATCCACAGGAAAAAATGTGGTTAAATGTTCAGACTTTTGGGCTGAGCCCCGGTGGTGTAGTGGTGGTGCGTGGGACTGCGGCCCCCTGGGATGGAGGTTCAATTCCAGCTCCACAGGGGCAAAGGCTGGGCCTCCTACTCCCACCACCCGGGCAGTGATGCCCTAAGAAACTAAAAAAAAAAAAAAGTTCAGACTTTTAGCTGAAAATATATGATAATTAACTAAGATAAGTATCACCTTTGTTTTGAATATCAATTACCTAGATATTAATCTGTAGCAAAAATATCATACTATAATTTAGAGAAGCTTTTTTTTTTTTTTTGGCATCACTGTCCTCAGATGGTGGGAGTAGGAGGTCCAGCCTTTGCTCCGTGGAGCTGGAATCGAACCTCCATCCCAGTGGGCCGCAGTCCCGCGCACAACCACTACGCCACTGGGGCTCAGCCCTAGAGAAGCTTTTAAAGAAGATTTTAATCAGAAATATATACCTAATTCTTGAAGTTATATCCATGAATGTCTTGAGAGAATAGAATTCTCTTTTTCATGTTCTTCTGAAATGACACCCAGATGGTTTATATAATTGAGCTGTGGCTTTGATAGTATTTCCTCATAACTAGATGTAATCTGCATTAATTGCTATAAATTGCTCTAGTTCCTTGCTGTGAAATATTTCTCTTTTGTTATGCAATTACTTTCATATTGTGAATGATGAATCACTGTTACACTGAGTAGTAGACTTTGTATCTTATGATTTGCTGTTTCTCATTTATGGTCATAGTAAAATATATATATATATGAGTATTTTATGCATAAATTATGTAAATATTACAAAAATAAATCCTGAGGTGCTGGGTGAGAATAAAACTAACTGTAATGGACCATGAATCTCACTTGGCAATTATGTAATGATATGATTTGGCAGTGATGTAATGATAAAGTCATATTTCATTTTGTGAGCTGATATGATCGTTCTTCATTTTTTAATTGCATCAGATTTCTGCACAGCAACCTTGTCTTTGGATTATAGTCACATCAATCAATGAGGAATGAATGTGTTGCAATTCACAGACTGTTTTTCATTACCCATATTTTGCTTAAAATATTATCACATATGCCCAGAATTTTTCCTGAATAACATCCAACCCCTGAAACATTTGTCCTTCCTTAAATATTCTTGAGCTACTAATATTTCTTCATTTAGAAGTGCCTGACAACAACTTTACAATTTCTGGATGACCTGTATTCTCACAAGAAGATAACCCATCTTGAAATAATTGGGGGGTTCAGTCTAGGTTAAGAAAGTATCTTTCATTTGTACTCATAGACACCGATAATTATGTATCATAGCATTTACCACTTTTCTTTGGAAATATGATTGCATGTTTTTTTCTTCTCATAGGGTTTTTCAAAAACAGATGATGTGTACGTCTGACTTTATAAACTCAGGTTCTGTTTAGTTCTTGGCACTTGCATACTAAAAAACCAAATCTGTTGTTATCAAGTCATTTGCAATTCATGATAACCCCAGGTGTTAGAGTAAATTTATGCTCTCTGGGAGTTTCTTGGCTTTAGCTTTACAGAAGGAGATCACCAAGCTTTTCTTTTGTTTTCCTGCTAGTGGTTGATTCAAATTGCCAACCTTCAGCATATGCATATGCACAAACTGTATCACCTAGAACATTCTTGGCACCTACTAAATGCTACATAAGTAGCTCCTGACCTTGAAGACTCCTGGAATACACTGTTCTTTTCAGTTAAGTTCTCAGAAAGAGTGCACTTATTTGTCCCTTCACTCAGTTACCCCCACCTACTTTGGGTTGACAGTTTTATAGCTTCTGCTAGCTTTTTTTCTCGAAATTAATTCTCACTTGTGTTAGCTTTCAGAGCCCTTTTCCACAGCTGCTGCTTCTAATCTGCTTTGATGCAGCAGACCAGATAACTAAGCACATTAAAACAATAAGCTAAATTTTACAGACTGTTAACTTCTGAATAACTTCTGAGCAAAGCTGTGTACTTAGCATTGGGTTGGCATCATTGCGGTAGAAAGAAATTTAACATGGTTTCTCCTGAATGTACTTGAAGAAGCGATATTTAAAAGACAAAAAACCTGAAGAATGAGGGTGTATATATTCAGGATTCGCTTCTGTAGTGCACATGAGGGTTAAATAAAACTAAGATAATTAGGACGGAGCCCCAGTGGTGTAAGTGGTTGAGTGGGGGACTGTGGCCTGCAGGCTTGGCAGTTCAAATCCAGCGGCGGCTCTCAGGAGCAGCGCTGAGTAGCTCCCATGACCATCAGAGGGCAGTGATGGGCCCCCCCCCCCCAAAAGAATAAAGCTAAGGTAATCAGAATATCAAGGAGGTATAGAGGCTATTATGAAAGGATATATGATTAAACCCAAATCTTGACAGTTAAGCGAGAATGAGAATGATTGCCAAAATTAATGTATTTATAGGAAAGAAATCTTGCATAGGAAAATATTAGCGTTTGTGTTTTTTGGTATATTTCAGTCCTTACAGTTTTTCATTTCTTTTGTTTTATCCAGAAAAATCCCTGTTGAGTTTGATTATTAATTTTGTTTTCTTTTAAAAAGTTTTATAAACTTTATTTTTATTTGTAAATTATCCTATCATTTTTCTTGTTGGCAAGAATCCGAATACTGCAAAAACATTTCGGAAGTTTATTCTCATTTACACAGAAGAACTATTCACAGAGCATACACTATATGTGTCTGCAAAAAGGTACATTAGGCATGTAACCAGTATATGTTATGTCCCTTGGAATGGGCTGCAGCATGCAAAAAAGTTGACATCTCTCCTCTGCTGGTATGGAATAATTTCATTGTTTGATCTTTTGCTGACCAAACAATAAAGATATTTGATTTAAAAATATTGAGTAGCCTCAATCTCAGGAACAAACCTAAGACTATAAAAAGCTGTTCTATCAATGTCGCAATGTCAGTCATTAGTTGTAACAATGGAGGTATTATATTTTCTTCATTCATCCACTTATATGAATGTTTCTATTTTCCTAATGTTAGTCTCAGTAGACTAGAGAAGCAAATCCATAAAAACACATGTGTACAAAAGATAATTTTTTTTGGGGGGGGCATCACTGCTCTCGGTGGTGGGAGTAGGAGGCCCAGCCCCACTGCTGGAATTGAACTTCCGTCCCAGTGGGCCGCAGTCCCGTGCACAACCACTACGCCACCGGGGCTCAGCCCAAAAGATAATTTTATATAAAGAGTAATTGTACATTAAGAAAGCATCCCAGTCCATATATCCGATATTAGCTAATATGTCCCATACCAATCTATAAAGTCCTCTTCAGACTTAAGAAACACATGCAATGATGCCAGATGCAGGAAAATCACAGGCCAGTGGGTACAAAGTCTTTTGATCCAGTGGTGTTGTAAGCATCTCAGCACTGGCAGGGGTCTCCATGTGGCTTCTTAAACACCCAGGGTTGCATTGGGGTAGGTTCATGTGGCTTCTTCTCAGGGTTGTCTGACAGGGAGAAAGCAGAGCAAGAGAGAGTGTCTCCAGTCTCCAAGGAGGAAAATCAGTTCCCAGAATTCTCAGGAGAAGGGCATGCCCACACAGTAATGTCATTGGCTATATCTGGATTGACAGGGTAGACTCCACCCCTATACTGTTAATCCTCAAATTGATACCAGATTAGGTAACTACCACACTACCTTCTTCTTGTGTAATTTTTGTGGACTGTTTAAACATTCTGTGATGCACACCTTTTTTCATTTTTGTGAGGCATACCTAGAACAAGAATCTCTGGTCATGATTCCCCCAAGTAATGAAGACAATGATACAACTGTGAGTAACTAAGAAAAGAATAGATTTCTGGGTACCTGAACTATTCCACAAGGCAGTGTGGTGGTTTTGTGCTTATGTTAATTTCATGATTGAGATGTAGGGGTGAAGTCTAGCCTGCTAATCTGGAGATAGCCACTGAGTAGCCAATGAGGCCTCTGTGTGGGCATGGCTTTATCCTGAGACTTCTGGGAAATCTCATGCTATTTCCCTTGTGGAGATGAGAAGCTATCTCCCCAGTTGTTGGGAGTTAGTTTTGGAGACGATGAATCACGGACAAGACAAGATAGCAGCGTCCGAGAAGCTGAAGGAGCTGGCAGAGAGACCACACGGGTTTGCCCTGATGGAGCCAGACCTCTGAAGCTGGGGCGGCCACATGGAGACCTCTGCCAATGATGAGTTGCTTCTGCTGTTAATGGACCCTGAGCCCTGGAAGCGAGGAGCCATGTGGAGACCCCTGCCAGCGCCGGGTTTCTGCACCCACTGACTTGTGACTTTGTGAGTCCGAAGGAGACTTTATAGACTGATTTCAGGCATATGGGTTAATATCGGACTTATGACATTGAACTGGATTGGGCTCAATGTCCTGTTCCTCTTGTATATAAACCTTTTCCTTATATCCATATGCGTGTCTATGAAATTTGTTCCTCTAGTCTACCCGGACTAACACAGGCAGTAAGAGCACAGTATATAGCATTAGTATCTGTGAATGGAAATGCTTCCCATTTGAGTCTACTAGTAATACCTATTTTGGGAATTTTATGATTTGACAAGATCCTTAAGGAAGTTAATATATTTAAAAAAAATCTTATAACCCCACCAGAAAAGTCACTTTCTGGGATGCTAGCAGTACCCTTATGGGGGAGTACAATTGGCCATCCGAGGCTATATTATTCAGAGCCCTGGGCCCATCCTTTTCCTTTTTTAATTCTTTGAGATTTATTGTGACAAATTGTTTTCCTACTCCCAACATTCAATTCAATTACCACCTCCGTTGTGCAATCTTCACTTGCTTTAGCAGAATTAGTAGTACCTCCACCCCTTCCTCAAAGACTGACTACTGTGTTATATTTCAAAATAAAATATACTGTGTTTTAATTTAATACAACTGCCTATTCCCACCTCTAATCTCCTCACGGATAGTTGTGTTCATTATAACACCTTCAGACTATAGTAAAAATCCAAATATCTGTTGCCTTCAGTTGAAGAATTCTTAGTTAGCTTGATTATCTCTGGCTGTTTCCACAGAAAGCAAAATAAACTTGAACTAGTCTAGAATCTTTTATATGCTCACAAAATATTTTCAAAGGGGTGATATTTCATTTACTTCATGAAAGAAGTTTTAATTACTAAGGGCACTCATGAAAACAATTATGGTTAGTATGACCCAAAAGGTGGTTCACAGCATGAACACCAAAAATAAAAGTATAATTAGGTTTTAGTCCATTTCAGTTTTATTAGATGTAGGAAATGAAGCAAAGACCTTGATAATGTAAAAGAATTTCAGGTTGTAATGAGACAACAGTGGTAATGAAGCCATATAGTGGATCTTAGAAAAAAATCTTATATATTTAAATTGAGTATTTTCTTAAAGGGTCAAATAGTATTAAATAATTTCTATAATAAATATACATTTTTCATACTCATTGATTTGGAAATTGATCCTTGACATCAATAGATTTATTTGAAAATATAGTTCAAAGAGTTCTGAATAAAACAAGGAGAATTGAAGATTAGACCAGGATTTGCCCATTTTGATTGGTGTGGTTATGGACAAATCCCTCAATTTCTTCCAGGGTCAGATATTTGATCTGCAAAACAGAGACAATGATTCTAATTATTTATCAGTGTCTAAAAAGGGATTGAAAGGGATTTTTGTTGTAATTTGCATCATAGGTTGGTTACCAAGATATAATTCAAGTCTGGGAGCAACTCCTTTCTTTGCCAGGTCAGAGAAAATAACACATAATAAGTACTATACTGGGATCAGCTACTTATACATTTCTGTAAGACTTCTTTGTAAATATGTCAACCTTTCCAATCACATAAAGGGGGACTTCTAAAGCAGTTAGATTCCAGGCAATTAATTCAGGACACCAAATTTAAATCCCCAGCTTAAGTCAGTCAACACCTATCTGACAGAACCCAGTGCTCTGCTTGACACAAACACCAATGATTCAAAAGCCCACCTTTCCCAGTAGTTTGCTGAATAGCCTTAGCTTAAGAATCCCAGCATGTGTTAAGCCAGCTTGATTAGAGAAAAAAATCCAGAGACAGTCATATATGTATAAGAAATATTTTTAATCAAGAAGTAGTCATATATCAAGCAAGCATTCCAGCTCAGTCTAGAACGAGACCATGAGTCCAATACTAGCCCATAAAATTCCTCTGCAGACTCACACAGACTCAAGAAATGATGCAAAATGCAGGAAGATCACAGGCCAGTTGATGAAAAGTCTTGTGGATCCAATAGCAATAGTTGCAGCACAGGACTCAACCAGGTCACAGTGTGGCTTGCCAGCATGATGGTGAGGGGGGAGAGAGAGAGAGAGAGAGAGAGAGAGAGAGAGAGAGAGAGAGACCTGCTTCCATAGAGCCATTGATCTTAGTGGCACCTCTGAATGAAGTCATTAAGCTGCAACCTGATTGATAGGCTTGACTCCACCCCTACACTTTCATGTATCAAATTGACATGAAGTTGCGTAACTGCCACAGACCACACCTTGTCAACTTGGCACCTTCACACAGCTCTTTAGCTATACATAACTTTTTCTTTTTCCTTTTCCTTTTTTTCCATACATAATTTTTTAAAAGAAAATAATAATAAAATCATATTTGTGCCCAACAGGATAAAACTAAAATGCATATAATTCAAAATATGCGAGTCTCATTTAACCATAATACTATATAGGGGAGCAAAACAAAAGTATTTTATACATAACAATTACAGTTATGTGAACACCTACACCATAATCTATCAAAATATTCCCCCACCTACGTAAGTCATCCATTTCATGCCTTATTCCTCCCTAATTTGGATAGGAGGATAATATATATGCTGCCCACTTATATCAACCCAGTGCTCTGAGGAGACCAGCATCTTCTTTGATATGAAGAATTTTTATTACAATTGGAAACTTGCAAATCTGCGTTGATAAGTTGTCAAATCAGAACAGGCTGTCCATAAGTCAGCAGCAATGCAAACGAATTTACAGGTTCAAAAATCGTACTTTTATCTGGTCAGGTTCTGGGCAACTCAAGTTGGGCCACCATGCTTCACCTCATCAGGGTATCCATTGACTGCCTCACCTTTCCACCATGGGTCCCATCACAAATTCTCAAAAGCCTTAGCTCCCCTTGAAAAAGGTCATGAACTTTAGATTAGTCAGCCCACTCTTGTCTTTTCCTCTAGTCCATGTGAACCAGGTCCATCGATGTCCATGGCCACACTCAACCAGTCCCTTAATTGCTGAATTTCTCCCACTTCCACTCAACAAGTGGATCCAGGTGATAGGCTTCCCACAGGCTCCCTTTAATATTCAGTCCTAGAGAGGGGAGTTGTTTCATGGCTCCAATTTTTCCAGTTTCAAGCCCAAATCACTAGTTTAAAATTCAAAAATTCAAATTGTTCCTCTTTTTCCTTCAATCTGTCAACAGTCCCCAGGGCAAGTGTTTTCAAATGCAAACGTATTGAGAACTCAAGACACCTGATCAGACTTTTATCTATTCAGAATCTTCTTTGCAGGCATGTCTTAATCCATTTAAAGATTTAAATTATGATTGAAGATAATGATCTTACAAACTCTGTTCTCATACTTCCTGATAATAATTTCTACCAAGCATTTTATCAATAACAATAGACAGAAGAAATAAGTATAAACCTAGGAAAGTGAGATCTTAAACATATTCTTAAAAGTTAAATTAAAAAAAGTTAAATTCAGTCATTTATTCTGTTAAAATTTATTCAGTCAAACTATTCTGTTTATATGCAATATAGCCTTAAGTTTTTTAACTGCATCCAGCCAGGGTGGGGTCTTCTGCCAGCCATTTGACCTTCTGTCAGTCAATTTGACTAAGCAGCATGGTCTCTGAGTTCAAAATTTACATTTATTGTGTTC
Organism: Nesogale talazaci; assembly: GCA_004026705.1. Lineage (NCBI taxonomy): Eukaryota > Metazoa > Chordata > Mammalia > Afrosoricida > Tenrecidae > Nesogale > Nesogale talazaci. Next base: position 10,943 of record PVJH01004421.1, read on the forward strand.
ATTTTTGACATTTTAAGCCAGAATAACCAAAGACAACAACAAAAGAATCAAATGTTTTACTTCCTATATTATTTCAAGAAAACAGTCCAGTTTTCTAGCCAAAGAAAAACTGCCTTAAGACAGAGGTCAAACAAGCATCCATTCTCCATCTTGATTTATTTCTCTAGTACCCCACTTCCAAGATATCATAGTGTTTTAGGCCCGGTTAACTAGAGAAATCCATTGGCACTCATTTATATGTAAGAGCTTTATAGCAAGGAGTAATATCAAGAAAACAGCACAGCCCAGTCCAAATCAAGTCCTTACGTCTAATACTAGACCATAAGTCTGATAATAATCAGAAGTCACTCTTCAGACTCACACAGCCACAAGAAATGATGCCAAATTCAGGAAGATCATAGGCGAGTGGATGAAAAGTTTTGTGAATCCAATGGCGATGGATGTATCACAGGACCCAGCAGGTCTCATTGTGTTTGCTAGCATGAAGGTGAAGGCAGTGAGAGAGAGTGGCCTGCTTCCATAGAGCCATTTATCTTGGCTGCAACCTAGACTCCACCCTTTTACTTCTATGTATCAGTTGGCATGGAATTATTTATTTACCAGATAGCCTAATGATTTTGTGATTCTCTTATAGCCAATATGTAACAATAGAGTTTGTTCACAGATCAATGTGTTTTGAGTTGCTGGGAACTTTAGTCTTAGAGTTTGTCCTTTTTACTTTCTAACCTTTTTGATGTGTCTTGAGAGTTTTGACAAAAATTATTCATCCCCATGGATTGGGAAATAAAAGACAGCTCTGCAATGTACCCTGCTTCTCAAAAAAAAACAAATAGAACAATATGTTTTGCTTGTTTTCCTTTTTAACTCCTATTTTCTGCTGCCCTTGTCGATGAAGTCTCATACCACTGGTAAGGTAAATTGCAAGCTAATACTTTTTTTTTTATTAATGTGTGTGACATTTATATTGGAAATTGCTGGTGTAAAGGTTATTTGAAGGCCATGGTAGGTGATTTTAGCAATTGAAGTACATTTCAGCAAGGATCTTCGTGTGTTTGATTTATAAGATATGCATTTGATAGTAATGATCAAGCAAGTATCCATGATGTCCAAGGTGCCATAACCCTGAAGACATCACCAAGGGTAAACCTGATCTCTCTATAGTTCCTACTGTCAACAAGTTTCTAGTAGGGTAGTCAAGTTTGGGTATTTATGGAGGACTCAATAAAAATTTGGATGAGAATACAAATGAGGATCAAATTCTTTATTGCTGAAAAATGCCTACTAACTTGAAAACCAGCAAGACAGTATTCATTGCTTACTAGAGACAAAAGTTTTGGATTTCTTCACAGTCTCTAGATGCAGATCTTAGTACCTTCCTTTGGGAGAGCAATATCTATACAGTAGCTCAACTATTCTTTTTTTTTTTTTTTTAGTCATTTTATTGGGCGCTCATACAACTCTTTTCACAATTCATACATACAGCCATTGTATGTCAAGCACATTTTTACATTTGTTGCCCTCATCATTCTCAAAAATTTGCTTTCTCCTTAAGCCCTTGATATCAGCTACTCATTTCCCCTCCCTACCTGCTCCCACTTTCCCCATGAATCCTTGATAATCTATAAATTATTATTTTGTCATATCTTACACCGTCTGATGTCTCTTTTCACCAACTTTCCTGTTGCCCATCCTGCAGGGAGAAGGTTATCTGTATGTCCTAATAATCAGTCCCCTCTTTCTACCCTACCTTCCCTCCCCCTTCTGCATTGCCCCACTCTCACCACTCGTCCTGACGTGATCATCTGCCCTGGATTCCCTGTGTTTCCAGTTGCTATTTATACCAGTATGCATCCTCTGGTCTAGCTAGATTTGTAATGTAGAATTGGGTTCATGAGAGTAACTAGGGAGGGGTGGGGAGAAGAAGCATTTAAGAACAAGAGGAAAGTTGTATATTTCATTGATCCTACACTGCACCCTGACTGACTAGTCTCATCCTCTTGATCCTTCTGTAAGGTGATGTTCAGTTGTCTATAGATGGGCTTGGTTCCCCAATCTGCATCCCCCCTCATTTATAATGATATGATTTTTTGTTCTTTGATGCCCAATACTTGGTCCCTTCAATACCTCATGGGCACAGAGGCTGGTGTGTTTTTTCCATGTGGGCTTTGTTGCTTCTGAGCTAGATGATTGTTTGCTTACCTTCAAGTTTTAAAACCCCAGACACTATACTTTTGATAGCTGGGCATCATCATCTTTCTTCACTACATTTGCTTCTGCACACATTAGTCTTTAGCAATCATGTCAGTAAGGTGTGCACCATGGAATGCCAATTTAATAGAACAAAGTGATCTTTCTTTGAGGAAGTACCTGAGTTAGAGGCTCAATTTCCATCTGTTACCTTAATACCAAACCTTTGAATATATCATGCAGATCAATTTTCTCATCATACTATAAAAGTATATAGCATATGCTCAAGTATATATTGCATGTATTTAGATCTTTATAAATGCCCTTTGCTTCCTCATTGTTTCTTTATTTCTTTTTATTTTCCTTTTGTCCCACTATCATGCTCAGCTGTCATTTGGCTATCAGTAATTCTCTTGGTTACATTGCTCTTGATCAGTCCCACCAAGCCTGTCACATACTCCTAGCCACTCATTTTGGATCACTTTTTGTTCCCTTGTCCCTGGGTTTGTCAACAGCAGTTCCTTTCCCTCACATTCCCCACTTTCATATCCCCCTGGAACCATCAATCCTGCTGTTTTCCTCTCGAGGTTCTTCATCCAGCCTATCTCATCAAGGTAGACCTGCAGAGTTAATAATATGCCCAACAACAAAAAAAAAGACATAGCAAAACAAAGCAACAAAAGAAAAAGAAATGATGACAGCAATTAAAAAACATTGCCAATAAATAAATGAATAAATTAAAAAAAAGAAAAAGGAAAACCTGTGGAAAGTTCAAGGTCTGTTTGTTGACCTCTAGAAGTGTCCTCCAGTTGAGTCCATCGGGCCATGGGTCAGTGAGGAATATTGTGTCTCATAGTGGGGCTAGCCATATGTCTGTGCATTGGCTGCTCTGAGTGAGGATGTTGTCCTCCAGGCTTGGTGGGCCAGGAGGAGCTCTCTTTTCCTTCCCCTCCATTTGCTCCAGACATGTCCCTTTCCCCAAGCTGCAGATTCAGGGCTGTCCTATAAACTAATTCTTCTGGGGGAGGAGAGGCAGTCCACAGAGTGGGGATTGGGACTGGGCCCACAGACATGCTGGCATGCTGCATCCCGGAACACTAGGTTGACATATGGTTCCTTTTTCTCTGTGGAGATATAAACAATGGAATGAAGTAAGGGTCTTGTTTTATTTTTCTTCAGGTAGATATCTACTTTTTATGCCACCATTTATTGAAGAGGGCATCTGTTTTCCATTTGATATGTTTTGGGCCCTTATCAAAATTCAATTTCTGTATGCTGATACTTTTATTTCTGGTCTTCAGGTGTTTTCCATTGGTCTGTATATCTGTCATTGTGCTGGTTTAACTACTGTGGCCCTAGAATACATGCTAAAGTCAGGTAGAAAATGCCCTCCCACTTTGTCCTTCTTCTTGAAGAGTTCCCTGCTAATTCTGGACTTCTTCCCTCTCCATATGAAGTTGGTAATTAGTTTTTCCAATTTTTTGAAGAAGGATGGTAGTATTCGTATTGGGATAGTATTGAACTTATCTAGTGCCTTGGGTAGAAATGACATCTTTACTATACTGAATCTTCCAATTCATGAGCATTCTTTCATTTCTTGAGGTCTCTTTTGATTTCTTGTAATAGTGTTCTATAATTTTCTTTTTTCAAATAGTTTGTTTTTTTAGTGAGGTATATCCCTATGTATTTCAAATTGTGCTTGGCTATTTAAAGGATACTATCTTTTTAATTGCCCCTTCTGTGAACTTGTCTGATGTCTGATGTATATAGCAGGCTGATTGACTTCTGTTTGCTGATCTTGTATCCTGTCACTCTGCCATATTCATCTATTACTTCCAACACTCCACTAGTGGAATTTAGGGGATATTCTATGTATTGCCTGCAAGTAATGATAATTTTGCCACTTCCTTCCCCAGATGGACACTTTTGATGTCTTTTCTTTGTCTAATGTTGTTATCTAGGACTTCCAGTAAGATGCTTATAAAAAGGAGTGGGGACAAGGGGCATCCTCATATGGTCCCCTTTTTCAGTGGAATTGTTTTCAGTGGAATTCAGTGGAATTGTGGTCCCCTTTTCTCCATTGAATACCAAGTTGAATTATGGTTTTATTTATTATTATACAAGATAGCTTGTATAATATTGAGGAATTTTTCTTCTATTCCTATCTTTGTGAGTGTCTTATACAGGAATGGGTGTTGGAAAAGTATCATGTGTTTTTTCCACATTTATAGATATTATCATGTGGTTCTTATCATTCTTCCTGTCAGTGTCATAATACTAATGGTCTTTCGTATATTGAACCATTCCTGCGTCCCTGGTATGAATCCCACTTGGTCACTGTGAATTACTTTTTTAATGTGCTTTTATATTCTATTGTCCAGTATTTTGTTAAGGATTTTTGCATCAAATAGCAGGCTGGAGTTCCCCCAGCTATTTGAGTTGAGTTGCCCTAGGCGGAAGGTAGTGTCCTGGAAGCCAACAGTGTTGTATGATAAGAAAGAGAGGGAGAGAAGAAAAACAAAGAAAAAGAAAAAAGATAAAACAACAAAAACTAAACTGGGCCTTTGGAGATCAACTTCAGTGGGAAAGATAGCAGGATGAGAGAATAAACAAAGAATAAATAGAGTGGTGAGATAACTGAGGCTTGATTGCCTAACCATGGGGCTGGAGGTGTTCCTTCTCTGCCTAAAGGTAGCAGGGTGGTGTGCCTACTTGGGGCAGGGTCCCAAAGATGCTGGGTAGAATTATCCTCAAAGGCAAAATGACAGCAGAGGCTAGGCAGCAGTTGCCACAAGGGTATGGAGCTCTGGAATGCTCTGGTATACCTGCCATTTGCTGCTACAAAGTGGTGAGAATGGGAGGGTTCCCTCAGCCCCATGTAGGGCCCTAGGACAGGCAAAACCTACCCAGCTGTGCATTGAATCACTTAGAGGTGATCTGGACTTATTGTCCCTTCTAGACTGCTGATGCCAGTTCAGAGTTAGTTCAGAGGTGTTTTGGTTTTGTTTTGCTTTGGTTCCCCCATGGCCAGCTAAAGTAAAATTAAATTAAATTGGCTCCCTGGCTCTCGGCTTTGGATCTATGCTTAGTTAGAAACTGAAACTTGCTCCGGAGGGTGTTTGTTAGATTGGAAGTTTCCATGTTAGCTTTGTGAATGAACATCACATGTGGGGTTTAGGACAGACCCCAGTACCCTAGTTCTAATTTTAGGACTCTGCCTCCCAGTCGTTTTCACTTTACCTCTCAATTTTTTGGTGTGGCAGGGAGCTCTGGGTGGGTGACTCTTAATTAGACGTCATCTTCTTCCCTCTTTCCAACTGCTCTTACTCATTGGCATATAACTGTAGACATTGTTTGTGAAAAAGGAGTGAAGAACAGAATAGCAGGCCTCTAGATTTGCCTTCACCTCAGGGAATCTTTGTCAATGTCAGGGATCATAGTTGATGTGTTCATATTGTTATGTACAACATATTGTTATAAACGTAATCTGAATGAATCATGTCCTTTATTGACACAATAAGGTAAGAAGTCACCTTCATCTAAATGAAATAGATAGTGCTTTTCCCCACTTGTGAAAGCAAATAGGCTTATCCTTTGTCGATTTATTTATTTTTATGTGATCTGCTGAGTAGCAAGGGTTTGACTGATACAACTATCTGCTTTTTATCTGGGAAACAAATGTAAAAGTAGCAGCTCAAAATAAAATATTGCTCTCTTGTGATAAAGAAATGTTTCTTGCAAAATTGCCAGTATTTCCTCATAAAGAGTTACAGTCAGAAACTCATGGGGGCAGTTCTACAATGTCTTTTAGTGTCATTGTGAGTCAAAATGGACTCTGTGGCAGTGTGTGTGACAATATTTTTGTTGTGGTTGTTATTATTCAATAGTACCAGACATTCATTTTATCTATTATATGCCATTTAGCACTCCCACCTTCTGGGTAAAAGCATCAAACTCTATGCACTTTACCTAGCATCTTACCTGTGTTAAATAATCACTAACTTTAAAAGAAAAATGTAATCTCTCATGGAGGGAGGAAGAATGTTTTGAGAGTGATGATGGCAATGGGTGTGTAAAAGTGGCCTGCATATAACTGATGTTGTTAGGGATTGTGATGGGAGTTGTATGGGCCCGCCAATAAAATGATTCATTAAAAAAAGGGGGGGGGTAAGGGGAAAAGGGAGGTTTTCTTTTTTTTTTTTTTTTAAAGAGGAGCTTGTACCAAGGGCTTAAGTGAAAAATGTTGGAAAATGTATGTGAAAACATGTGTGCAAATGTGCTTGATACAAATGATGTACTGAATGTTGTAGTAGCTGTAAGAGTCCCCAATAACATTAAAAGAAAAAAAGCAAAAAAAAAAATGGCCATTAAGGAAATAAGGGGTCAATAATAATAAACTGTTTACCAATAAAAAAATAAAAAACAAAACAAAAAAACAAACAAAAAATGTAATCACTAACATCCTGGTAATACTTCATATGAGTTAGCAATTAGGTGCCACACAGCAACTCCATGTACCACAAAACAAAGCTAGTCATATACCCCGACTTCATAAATGTTTTTTATTCTCATTGCTGTAGCCACTGTGTCAATTTATCCAAAGAGGATCTCCCTCTTCTTGCGCCCTTTCTACTTCACCAAGCCCAATGCCCTTTGCTTTTTATGGCTGTGAATCTTTGGGGGAGCAGACAGTCTCATCCTGCACAGTGACTGATAGATTTGAACTGCTGGATGAGTTTAGACTTCTCAGGCGAATGCAAATCCTTTGTACCACCCAGAGTCCTTGACATGTTTTGTATTTAAAATTCTTGTAAAAAGTCAGTAAATGTGTATTGAGCATTTATGTTGTGTGAGACATTTAAAACTGAGAGAAAATTGAACTCCCATTGTGATGTTTAGTAGTATAAGCAAGAGGAATAGATGTTGAAAATATAAACTACATAGTCATTTAAAATGTGCTTTTGATTCATTTAGCTTTTATTTAAAGCACTACCATTTTAACTACTAATGCTCTGTAAAATGGTGATTTATAGCAAATGAAGAAGTTACTCAGAATTCTGCCCTGTTTATCAGATGAATTTAGACTAGTGTTTGTTTCTCATTAATGATATTGTGGCATAGTTATGGAAACAGCTTGGCATAAAAGCTCCACACAAAGACATTCATAGACTAGTATCTTCAGTATAATCTGGAGATGATTATGGGAAGAAAGAGACTCAAAACACCAACATTTTCTCACTCCAGTATTACATAAGAACTATTGGGGAATAGATCTGGAAGGGCTAAGGCCACATAGTTCTTGTTTCGTGTAAGCCCTTGGTGTATTTTGCATAAGAGACTGTTCCTACTCCCTGCACTACGGTCTTGTGGGATCTCTGAAATGTTTTCTCCATGTGTTGCTAAGTACCCAGGTTCAGTTCTCAGTGCTATTTGTGTAGGCATGGAAACCTCTGTAAAGTGATTATCACACAGATGCCAGTCTCATACATGTGTAGCTGTGCTGAGGGAAAAACAAAGAAACAAAAAACACTGGTGGTTTGAGCCTGCCCCTGAAAGGATTTCAGCCTAGGAAAAGCTAAGGGGCACTTCTACTGTCCTATTCAGTTCTCAGAGTAATACTGAAGATCAGCACTCTCAAGGATGTCTGCTGACAGCCCACAGTATCTGTACATACCTACAGCTAATGGGAGAAACTATAGGAAAGATACAGAAACAGGCAAACTAATTCTAAAGTCTCACCATTTACTGAGGTAAATTGAAAATGCACAAATGGGCTCTTTTATAAATGTTCTTACAACAGTGCAGAGGAATACAGAATTCATCTGATAAATCACTTCTAGAGATAAAGTATTTTGAAAATGAGTTAGTATATAATAATTATTAGTAGTAGTAGTATTGTTTTGTGGTATTTTTATTGCATACCAATCAATTCTATTCCTACTCTAACACATTAACTTTAGATAAGTTACTCTTCCTGTCTCAGTGTCCTCATTTGTAAAATGAAGATAGATCTAGTTTTCAATTATGTATTTTCTGAAGTGTAAGTATCTCAGCAATTGTAAAGCATTTAGAGGAGTGCAAGCTATGTTATGAATGTCTAAAGCATGTCAGGAATTTGACTCTGTCCAAGATTTGTTTATCAAAGCAAGAGTGTCCTAACTACTGACTTTCTTTTTCTGTTTTTTTTTCTAAATTCTGAGTTTTAAATGCTAGAAATACATGACAGGAAATGAAATTCTGAGCTCTTCTATCTTTTCACAAATGCTAACATATTTAAGCATATGTAAACATTAACCTATATGGAGAGAAATTGAAATATTGTGTTATTTTCTCATCTTATAATTTTAATTTCTGAATTCTTATAACATTTCTTACTTAATGTTAAGCTATGACAAAGAAATAAATGTGTTATCTGCTCCATTGACTAAAGTATGTTTTAAAAAATACTCATTTTATTGTAAAGTAGGATTCACAAAACAAGCTGCTAAAGCAGCTATACAGTTCCAAAAATAATAATAATGAATCTATGTATAATCCCACCACATTCTTTTAAAAAGTAATTAGTGGGACTTCTTAGATCTCTGAAATTTTCATCCAGTTGACACCTGATAGAAACTTTTTTTGATTGCAGGTTATGTGTGAATAGCATTTGCCAAAAGAAACTTTCTTATATAAGGCAAATTTTAAAAGTGTATCCCTAGCCTTATCAGTCAGAAGCAAAATTGAAATGCTTGTGTAATTTAAGTTGCATTTACCCATCCACTTTAGCCCAGAGAAGGAAAGCTACCCTAGGACTTACTCAGAAACCAAGTTAGTGACAGGGTGAGCTGTTGTGTCCACCTCCCCATTTTTAATCGGTTGTTTTCGGTGTTCCTGATACAACCTCACTGATAGAGAGTAAGACCCATCCACAATCGTGGGTTCAGGGAAGACCTGGTTGCTTTGCTGTGTGCCACATGCCTAGTGACTGTAGACTCTGGAGACAGACTGTTTACCAGATATATGGAGGTTGATATTTTTTGTTCCTTTATTTTCTGTGCCTCAGTTTCCCCATGTATTAATTGAGGAATATAATAGCGACTGACATATAGTATTACTATAACAATTGAAAGAGGTGAATATTTAAAAGATTTAGAATTCCTTATATGTGTAATCATTCAGTTAAGCTGAATATTGATCTTCCTTGTTGTCTCTTCAGTCTCAGTTTTCTCAGCTATAAAAATACATCACAGGTTGCTTCCAGAATTATACACATATGAAAATATGTAAACTCACACATTAAATAAGCAAGATTCATAGAGTATAATTAAATACTATTTGATTCCATTTTTGATCAACTATTTAAAAGGATATACACTGTGGGGAATTTTCCCAATGTCCTTAGGTAAAACCTATCACTTTTCTTAAAGTTATACGATGCCTATTCATTAAGCATTAATTTGTTAACCAGTATTTATTGAATTGGTCTAGCATATTGAAGGTATTTGGAAGTTACACTTTATCTCAGTGATTTTTATGAATTCTTCCTCTGAAGTGATTTACCTCTACTACTGATTTTGTCAGGTCAGTGAGGCTTTATAATTTTTGAGGACCTCCTTTTCCACCACCCCTTGATATTCTAGTTTCTACTCTACTTAGACCTTTTCTTGGGATACCTACTCCATCCTAACCTCATGGTTATAAGTTAAAATCCCAATCTAAGCAGTTTCTTTGTACTTAGTGGCCCATACCTGATTTGTGAAGAACAATCCCTCTTATTCCACTATGGAAATGCAGGTCAATCAAAACACAGCAACCCAGATAGGAATCTATTTTGATATTTCTCTCTAATATTCTCCAATATGGTAAAAGTTAAAGAAAGTCTTTGGATGATTCAGCTGAAGTCCTTTCTTGAAGTTTACAGATGAAGCTAAAATGGCTGATAATCCTGTTAGGAATATAACAAAAGTGCAATATAACTCTGAAGACTAGCTTTCTTGAAACAGTTATTTTTCAAACAAACCCTTTCCCCTTTAAATTAGTCACCAAGACTTTACTCCATGTCTCATTCAATGAAATAATGGATTCTAAGTCCATAATTAAGAAATTTCTTTAAAAGACAAATTATAAAACCTAGAGCATGTTTCTTGGTCTATCCTTAAAAATGTAAGCAAATTAAAACAAAATAAAAACAAAAAGCTATCTACTTAATGATATGGATGACAGATTAGAGTGTACTCAAGCTCCAACTTATTATTATTGAGTCAATTTTGACTCATAATGACTACAGAACAGGGTAGAATTTCCCCTATACGTTTCTGAGACTGTACATTTTTATGGAAGTAGAAAGTCTCCTCATTCTCCTTAAGAGGGACTGGTTATTCTCAACCACTTCTTTTTAAGATCACTTGAGGATGCTAAAATGTAATATATATTTTTTTGTTGCTAAAATGTAATATTGCCCATTATTTTCTATCTGACAGTGTAGTCATATGAGAGATGCAGAAGTGTGTGTGTATGTGTGTGTGTAAAAGTTTTTGTTTTCCTGTAATACTAGAAAAAATTTTGGAAGCTGCATTTTCTGAGTGGTATGTTGAATGTTCTGTAGGGAAAATATAGTAAAATAGAATAAGAATAGGGAGGATTTTCCCTAGGCATCCTAAGATATGCTTTTCAGTTAAAAGTTTTGAATGAAGAAAACATTGTACTTTGGGGTACATGTCAAGAGATAAGAAAGCAAAATATTTTGTACTTTATTTCATGGTCTGTTAAGAATCACAAAAAGAAATTGATCATGGTTTAGCTTAATTAGGTTCTGTAGATAATTACAAACTCCAAGCTCCAGGATGCCAACATTTTCTTCCCATTGAGCTAGATTAGAATTCCTACTTTCTTGTAATCTAAAACTGATGGAAGTGATATTATCAAGAGCATAATAAATCACACTAAATGTAAATAAATGTAATGCTCACTGATAATAAAATAATAATTTCTCCTAATTTTGTAGATGATCAAAGTCAGCAAATCATTAAGAATCTGCAAACATTACAGCTTAAAGTTGACTTGTTTAAAAATCAAATTCCTGGAAACCACCTGTTAGTCTGAATAGAATAGAAAAACAAATCCAGGAAAACTCATATATATGTAACAAAGAGATTTCTATACAAGATGAATTGAATATTGAGCAAACAGCCAGCCAAGTCCAGATCAAGTCCATAAATCTGATATTAGCCTATATGTCCGATCCAAATCTATAATTTCCTCTTCAGACTCAAGAAACACATGCAAAGACACCAAATGCAGGCATATCACAGGCAAGTGCTTGGAAAATCTTGTGGATTCTGTGGCAGTAGAAGGGAGATCAGTTCTGGCAGGGGTCTCCATGTGGCTCCTCCAGCTCCAGGACTCTGACTGCATCAGCAAAGCTCCATTTAGCTCATCATCAGTATTGTTTTGCAGGGAGTGAGTGTCCCTTTTCCACTGAGCTATTTATAAGTACTGTGCCTCCAAATGAGGTCATCAAGTTGCGACCTGATTGACAGACCAGACTCTACCTCTTCCTCATGTTGACACATTATATAACCACCACACCATCCAACCATTCATTTATAGGAGAGCCATTTCATCTATTTTAGTTTATTTGCTATGGAAAATGTAGTCCATACACACAAGTGGAGTCTTAAAGGTGAAACAATTCTCAGTGGGGATGTATAAAGAAAATGGATCGGCCTTTATTCTATGTAACAATATAAGATGAAATACCATTTTTGATAGAGGAGAGGTCAACAAAAAGCCAAAGAGCCACATTGTGATGAATTGACACAGTGGCTCCAAAAGGGGATCCAACATAGCAACAATTATGAAGATGATGCAAGGTGAGGAAATGTCTCCCTCTGTAGTACAGAGAGTTGCTGTGAGTCAGACCAAATTAGCAACAAAAGTAGCAGTGCTGAGTAAAATGAACAAATCGGTTTATACTGTCATTCAGAATAAATGACCATCTGTTGAGTGTGATTTGACAAGACTTTAGGTAAAAATTTTCGTTTCTATTTTATTTTTAAAATTTGTTCTCTTATACACTCACAGAAAATCCAACCGCTTTATGGGAAAATAATTCCTTTTTTCACATTCTCAGTTCATATGTCAAATGGTTCATTGCTGTTCCTATCATATCGCTCACATATATAGGTGCACTTGTGACACATGTTGCTGGCACCTAGTGTGTGCTCAGGTTGACCTACACCTGTGTCTGTCTAGGTGACCTTGGTCTGAGCGTCCCCAGCTTTGGATTTTTCCCATCGGTGTCTAGTGTGCCTGATTTATTTTCAACCCCTTTGTTGTGGCATGGCTTGCTAATTTTTGTTTAGCATAGGCATTTGGTGGAGACACCGAATCCCTGATCTTCCTAGCTGTCAATATGAATTAGAGTGGGTCTTGAACCTAATTGCTTTTGAGTGGTGTTTTGTAAAGGGGAAAACAGACAGGGATATACACCCAGGGGAAAGACAGATTCTATGTGATAGCATAAGCAAATGCATCCACAAGTCCAGGAATGCCATAGACTGCTTATTGCTACTAGAAGCTGAGAAGGATGAGGAATGACCTTCTTTAGTGTTAATACCCTGCCTGAGGACTATTAGCTTTATTAACTATGAGAAAATAAATTTCTGTTTTGTAAAGCTTCCCACAAGGGTACTTTTGATTGGTAATGTGCATGCTAATGTATAAACAACAAAATAACATACAGAATTTTGTAAATAAGTACACAAAAATTGTTTATACTGTTTTTAAAATCCTTAAGTAATAAAACCAGAGCGGGGAGCAAAAGTAGCAACAGTTAAACAAGAGAAAGAGGCAAGAACATACTACCTGTATAACTGAGTGGCACTAGAACTCAGAGAAACACCTAAAGCCAGACCTTGCCTCTATTAATGAAGCTTTTACTATTTTTCACAGTCATTGCCTCAGAGAACCAGTGCCACTTATGGACCACATTCTCCAGAATCCCTTGCACCAGAAGTCAGCTAGTGGGAACAGAATATATTAGAAATTCTCAGACTCTCTCATGCCCAAGGAGACATTAAATCCCCCTACACTTGTGCAAGAATGAGCCATTTTTGTTTTTTAACTCTTTAGCATGTAGGTGGGTATTGGCTACCCTCTGGAAATTGTAATAAAACACTCATGTTGCTTCTATGTCTTACCAGATAATGTTTTTTCCTCTTGATAATAGACAAGAACCTAATTCAGGTAGCTTAGAGATATAGTAACATAGATACAGTTTAGGTATGGAACTTAGAGTTCTCCAGAGAAATAGAGCCTGTGTGTGTGCGTGTGTGTGTGTGTGTGTGTGTGTATGCACAGATAGAGAAACCAAAATTTATTTTGAAAAGCTGACACAAGTGATTGTGGTCTAGTATGGTAATAAATTCCATTAGAATCTATACCGAATTACTTCCAAGGTGTTAGAAATTAAACATGTCTCAAATCTCTAACCTTTCCAAGAAGTGATACTGCTCCATTTTGACCCGACTCCTCCCCTTAGTATATTCCCGTATGTCTCTGATTTTCCACTTCGCTGCAATGTCTCAAAGAAACTCAAGACTCTTTAAGGAAATGATTCATGTGGCTGTGGGTGCTATTAAGTCCCAAATCTAAAGGCCAGGCAGAGACAAGTCAAATAAAATGCGGGGTCCAAGGGCAGAAGCCAAATATATCAGAAAATTAAGGCAGGTCTTTTTGTTTTTACCAGTGCTTAGTCAGGAAATGTGGGTCACAAAAGGGAAGTCTTTAAATGGAGGTGTGGTTTTTCTTCTTTCCACAGACCCTAGTACAGAGGAAAACGCCAGTCACACTGGAGGATGCATCCCAACTTCGTTATGTAACAGAGAACTTCCAAAATGGCCTTATAGTGACAGGCACAGAGCTCGAATGTACCATACCTGACACATTTTGTTGCCATGCTTTCCTGTTTATTCTAAATTTCGCATCATCTTATTGGGAGTTCTTGAAGATACAATGACAACCCATGGCTCGGTCACATTACGCAGTGTTGAACAACGTCTGCCACAGTTAATTTCAATTTCTTTCTTCTTGAACTTCTTGATCTCAGTTCCCCTTTATTTCCACCACCCCCTGCCTAGGAATCCTTATTGTTTTTCCCCTTGTCGCACTTTTTTGTGTGCATACCATATCTTGCATGTTCCAATATATCTAAGGGGCTTTATAGTCATCAGAGCTATCCATTCCCTATTTCCTCTTTCCTCTGGCCACTCTTCCAGTATCCCAGGAAATCATTACTCCTCTTACTGCTTCTGAAGGGTTATTTATCTTGGATTTCATGTACTGAGTGATCTTAAATATACAAAAAGGCATATTCAAATCTAAAAAGATTAATGAGGTACAACAAATAAAATCCATTGTATTAAGGGGAGGAAATATTAAAGAACTATAGGATAATTATCAGATATACTCGAGTATAAGCTGACCTGAATATCAGCTGAGGCACCTAATTTTACCACAAATTTTACCGCATTTAAAATGTGTTGGAATACTTGGTTTATACACGAGTATATACAGTATGTGGTTCATAAGTGCTATACTATACCCTGGATTTTTCAACCCTTTCTGTGTGGTCCTTATGTAAGAGACTGTCCAGTTAGCTTACAGGCTGGTTTGGGGTCTCCACTACATCTCCATGCCTTCACATTGATTTGGTTGCTTATTTTGAACTTCTGATACTTGATCCTATCAGCATAGGATTATTCTTGTATGTAGATTTTTTTGTTTCCCTGCTAGATGAGTGCTTGTTCAAGCCTTTTAGACCCCAAATACTATATCTTTTAATAGCTGGGTACTATAAACTGTTTTCACATTTGCTTATCCATCCATTTTGTTTTCAGCAATCATATCAAGAAGGTGAGTATCATACAATGCCGCATGAGTAGAGCAAACTGTTCTTGAACTGGGGGGAAATTGAAATAGAGTCCCAAAGTATATCTGCTTCCTTGTTGCATTTATATACATGATTTTTCTTTCCTCCAACTCAACTACTACATTTACCTGCCAATTCACCTCTTACTAATTCCTCTCAGATATCTGAAAGCAGGATTCTTTTCCTTTCAAGGAAACCTTAGCTTTTCCTATTAGACCTCACTCATTACTTGTGGCAAATTGATTCAAATATTAATCACATGCAAATACCTTCCTTCATAACAGTAGTTAGACTAGTGTTGATTAAATAACTGGGCATGACAATCTAGGAAAGTTGCCCATGAAATTAACTATCATTCTCAAATACTTAGATCTCCACAAGCGTATTCATATACTATTTATGGTGACTTCAGAAAAGCATGACACTCAAATACCAGTTGTATTTTGGAACTAGTCCCTTGTTATTCTGCCTCCTTCTCTTTCTCCATCTCTCCCTCTTTCCCTATCATTCTCTTTCTGTTACCAGGGATCTTAAACTATAGATATCTTAAAAGCAAAACAAAACATGGATATCTCATATAACCAAAGACTTTTTGTTTGTTTTATGAATATTTTGTTCTTTCTTCATACTTATCGCTTGTACAAACATTTTCATGTGCTTATCACAGATGGATTCTCCCAGGTGAGTTAATAGGTTAATTTTTTGATAAATTATGGAATATATAAACAGTTGGCAAGTGTCACGTATATTATATAGTGTTTTGCTATGTCATTTTTTGATGTATATTTGAATGAATACATATATGTTTATTACTGAATTCCTCACTATATTATTTAGCAAGTATGCTTACTGAATTTATATATGTGTGTGTGTATATATATATATATATTTTTTTTCAAACTCACTGCCATCAAGTGATTGCTGACTCATAGTAACCCCATAGGACAGAATGGAACTGCCTCTGAGCTTTCATGACTAAATCTTTGCAGAAGTAGGAAGCCTCATCTTTCTCCTGAAGAGTTAGCTGGCAGTTTTGAACTGATGACATTGCAGTTAGCAGACCAACACATTACCACTAGGGCCCCTTTTTAATATTTAGATGCCAATATATTATTTTGCAGAGTGTTATTAAATATCTGAACTGTAGGGATTTTCATCCTGCTTGATCGAGTTCAGTAAGAATTTAGGCGGAAAATTTATCCTATCGTTTAAATGAACATTGATTTCTCTCAATGGAGATGTGATAGCGTAATGGTTATGTGTTCAGATGCAATCTGCAGAGTTGGCAGTTCAAAACCACCAGATGCTCCCCAGAAGAGACTGGGCTTGAACTCCCATAGATAGTTACAACCTTGGAAATTCACGGGAGGTTGCTGTGACTCAGCATTGACTTGATGACTGTAAGAAGAGCCCTAGTGGCAGTTCAAAACCAACAGCCCTGTGTGGAAAAAAATAGTCTTTTTATCCTTTAAAGATTTGTAGCTTAAGCAATCCACAGGGGCAGTTCTGTTGTGCTCATAAGGTCACCACGAGTCTGAATTGACTCAATGGTAATGAGTTGGGATTGGGTTTTTGATTTTAGTGTCTTTAGTATATTTCTGGATATGGGCAGTGATCCTTATTAGCTCACCCCCTACACACACACACACACACACACACACACACAATTTTTTTCCTTTGAAGGCTTATCTTTAAAAATAAGATTATAGAAGTGCTTAGAGCATGAGACAAAAAGATGATTAGCATGTGTTAACCTTGAAGCACCTATTTTAGGCTGATGGTGATCAATCATATAATGCTGATGAAATGCATTTTTAATTGTTTTCAGTCCTCCTTTAAAAAATCTCTTACTTATCACCCTATGAACAGAACTCCTTGAATCAATCCACCGAGCAGGAAGGGTATCAGTAGCTACAGCAGACAGCCCAATCTCACAGCTTGCTCTCTCAAGGTTGTACTTAGAAACTAAATCCCTTCATCTTTTATTATTATTAGTGGCCATATTTTTTTTAAATAATTTTAATGGGGTCTCATACAACTCTTATCACAATCAGTTTGCATGCAAACCACATTTGCACATTTGTTGCTATCGTCAGTCTCAAAATATTTTTTTCAACTTAAACCCTTGGTATTAGTGCCTCATATTTCCTCTCTCCCCTCCCCCAGTATTTTGTCATACTGTACATACTGTCCAATGTCTCCTTCACCCATTTCCCTGTTGTCCGTACCACAGGGAGGAGGTTATATGTAGATCCTTGCAATTGGTTACCCCTTTCTATTACATCTACACTCCACCCTCCCAGTATCACCATCTCACCACTGGTCCTAAAGGGATTATCTGTCCTGACTTCCCCATGTTTCTAGTTCCTATCTGTACCAGTGTTATATCCCCTAGTCTAGCTGAATTTGTAAGGTAGCACTGTGATCATGACAGGACGAGGGTGGAGTGTGGGGCGGGGAAAGCATTTAAGAACTAGAGGATAGTTGCATTTTTCACTGTTGCTACACTGTACCTTGACTGGCTCATCTCCTCCCTGTGACCCTTCTGTAAGGAGATGTCGCTTTACCTACTGAAGGAATTCGGGTCCCCAATCTGCACTCCTCCTCATTTATAGTGATTTAATTTCTAGTTCATTGATACCTGGTACCTGATCCTTTCAACACCTTGTGGTAACACAGGCTGGTGTGATTCTTCCATGTGGGTTTTGTTGTTTATGAGCTAGATATCTGCTTGTTTACCTTCAAGTTTTTATGACCTCAAATGCTATATCTTTTGAGAACTGGGCACCATCAGCTTTCTTCACCACATTTGCTTATGCATACATTTGTCTTCAGTGATCATATCAGAAAGGTGATCATGAAATGGCACAATTTTTAGTTCTTTTATGCCTGATAACTGATCCTTTGACACCTCCTAGTCATATGGCCTGGTGTGCTTCTTCCATGTGGGCTTTATTATTTCTGAGCTAGCGGACCGCTTGTTTACTTTAAGCCTTTAAGACCCCCAGATACTATATCTTTTGATAGCCGGCACCATCAGTTTTCTTCACCACTTTTGCTTATGTACACATTTGTCTTCAGCAATCATGTTGGGAAGGTGAGCATCATGGAATGCCAATTTACTAGAACAAAGTGTTCTTGCATTGAGGAATGACTTGAGTGGAGGTCCAATGCCCATCTGCTGTCTTAATACTAACAATATAAGTATATGCACTCAGATCTATTTCCCCATCTGGCCAGCATTTTTCTTTGTTTTGTTTTTTTGTTTTGTTTTGTTTTGGGGGCATCACTGCCCTCTGGTGGTGGGAGTAGGAGGCCCAGCCTTGCTGCTGGATTTGAACCCAGTGGGCCGCAGTCCCGTGCACAACCACTACACCACCGGGGCTCAGCCCCGCTGGCCAGCATTTTTTAAAGCAAATATTACAAAAGTGGAAGTAAGTATTCCAAAGTTTTGACATGCTGTGTTAGAAGTATATACATTCACTTAGTATCTGTCAAGAATCTATAAAGCACTTGATAAAATCACCCAGGGCCTGGAAAATGATTTGCACCCCACAAGATATGGAAATGCAGAGGAACAGTAATCCAAGGAGATTCCATTTCTTGTCTGAGCCCAACATGAGGAATCAGTGTGTCCTGCTTCTTCTTAGAGGCCAGTGTTCCAGACTCTGAGTTTCTAAATTTATGTGTATGGTCCCCCATCCTTCTTTAGTAGTGGACTGGTTTTTGTTGCTTTTGTTTTTATTTATTTTCTTTTTAATCTATTTGTATTTTGTTAAAATGGTGAAAATAGTTTAATTGTTTTTCATCTCCTGATGCACCTACAACACATATTTTTCCCTTTCTCTGCACCATAGTTGGCTATATTTGCACTTTTCTACTAGAACGAAAGCCCTTTTGTAGCAGTGAGGTTGTGTCTCCCAACTTTGCCCATAACTAACTTCATAATGCCTTGAACAAATATATGTTAAGAGATTCCCTTCTTAACAAAATTAGGGACCAATATAAGTGGCTCATACTGAAAGCTAAAAGAGGAGACTGATTTTCTTGAAAAGGGAGAAAATCCCTTCAGAGGTTACTCTTTTTTGCCCTACACAAATTATAAAACACACGCATAAAACTACCCACAACACAATCCCCCAACAAACTTCTTTTTTTAAAGATATTTTATTTTAGAATAGCTTTATAATGATATAATTAGCAAATTATAGAATTAGAAGGGTTATGAAATCAATACTACCACCAACTGTAGGACATTTTTTTCCCTTCTTGTACTGAATTACCATAAGACTCATTTGCTATCCTGCTGACTCTTGCTTTTGTATCTTTCCATTGCTTAAGCTTACTATTTCCACATTAGTTTTTCTATGCAAAGCCACTAGATTCAAAATTTTGGTGGGCTGCTGCCCACATCCCATAACAAATACTGGAGTAAGTTTTCTAACTGTTCATCTTCCTAGTCCTAGTGTGCAGTTGTGATTGGAAGTGAAAAGTCACTTCACCTGCTTCTGGTTTGTTTCTTCATAAATCAGAGATAGAATAATACTCAGTCTAAAGACTTTGAGTGATAGCTGACTCCCAGTCACCAGCTTTTAACAAAGCAAACAACCTGTTTGCTGTGTTTCTGATTGACTTGGAAACTGAATACAACAGTACCCTTTGCTATTGACTCCCCATCTCCCTCCTTCTGTTCCTCTACGTACTTATTAATTCAATTACTGTCTTCATAGAGTCACCCACTCAGATAATATTATTAGAAAAAAAATACAAATAAAGACAAAAATAAACTAACAAAAAAATCTACACACAAAAGGACCAAGCAACAATGACCAATTAAAACAAAGAAACAAAAATCCTCAATCCAAAAAAGAGCAGGAAAAAAAATTGGAATAAATTCAGCATGAGGCAAAAAAAAAAAAAAAGATCAAATTACAAGATGTTATTTCAAGCCTAACTACAGCTGCTAAAATTCACTTTATAATGTTCTCTGTCTGATATTAAGGTTATTCACATTCTTGTACTATATTCCATGGGGACTCACCAGAGACCTATTTCATGTAGGATCCTGCAAATGATTTTGGGTTGCTACTATCATCCATAAAACTCCAAATGCATTGCCATTGAGTCAATTCCAACTCATAGTGGCCCTATAGGTCAAGGTAAAACTATATTTGTGCATATCTAAGTTTCTTGACATGGAAATAGTAAGCCTCATCTTTCTCCTACAGAATTGGTGAGAGTGTCAGACAGTTTGCCTTGCAGTTATCATTCCAATGTGTAATGTTCAATAAGTCAGCTGTTTAGATTTTCAATTATGGTATTTTTCCTCCATCAGGTCTAGATTTTATTATTTACAATCCTTGCTTCACACAACTAGTGTGCTTCTCCCATATGGACTTATCTGCTCTTACTTTGTGAAATGTGGCATCCTATACTTTCACTTTCCTCTTACTTTAAATCTAATGTAGCAAGACTGGTCAACAAAGTTAAATCATCATTGCATTCTGCCCACTCATGAGGATTCTGAAAAAGAGATGAAAGTTGAGGTGGGTAATATTTTTCTCCTGAAGCTGGACAGGAGCTTGTCTATAAAACGGTATGCAAGTGAGGAGTTTAGCTTACTGACTCTCACAGAACATGAAACTAGAAGAGAATCTTCTAGTCTTACTCATGGATGTTTCCAGTGGCTAGGTCCAGTTGAATTATAACTTGAGCTCTATACTGATGAACTCCTTTTCTTTCAGTATGTTATACAAATAAACATTTGCAGCGTTGTGATTTGTAAATATTTTTTTTCTGATATATAAGTAATTTCCCCCTTGTTTCATTCGAATAAGCAAAGACCATTTAGACCAGTAGCACACATACAATATGCGTACACAGTCCCCTTTCCTATGGTTGAGTGTTAGTATCTACTTACTTTAGTAGTTTATAAGTTTTCTAATAATTTGGTTCAAATTTTAAATCTATAATCTGGCAGCAGTAGGTCAAGGATCATATTTTGACACAGCTTCAGAGATTATGCTTATAGTTAAACATCTTCTGTTTCACACCCCCACCCATACAACACACACACACACACACACACACACACACTTTCCCTGTATGTCAGAGAACAAAGGTAATTGTGTTAGTCTGGGTAGACTAGAGAAACAAATTTATAGACATGCATATAGATATAAGGAACAGGTTTATATACAAGAGGAACAGGACATTGAGCCCAATCCAGTTCAAAGTTATAAGTCTGATATTAACCCATATGCCTGAAATCAATCTATAAAGTCTCCTTCTGACTCACGAAGTCACAGGTCAGTGGGTTAGAATTCTGGCACTGGCAGGGGTCTCCCCATGGCTCCTTGCTTCCAGGGCTCAGGGTCCATCAACAGCAGAAGCAACTCATTGCTGGCAGACGTCTCCATGTGGCTGCCCCAGCTTCAGAGGTCTGGCTCTATTAGGGCAAAGCTGTGTGGTCTCTCCGCCAGCTCCTCCAGCTTCTCTGAGGCTGCCATCTTATTTTGTCTGTGATTCATTGTCTCTCTAAGACTAACTCCCAACAACTGGGGAGATAGCTTCTCATCTTCACGAGGAAAATAGCACAAGATTTCCCAGACGCATGAGGAGAAAGCCATGCCCACACAGAGGCCTCATTGGCTACTCAATGGCTATGTCCCGATTAACAGGCTAGATTCCACCCCTACATCTCAATCATAAAATTAACATAAGCACATGACTGCCCCAGACCACCACTTGCTAATTTCACACTTTCACATAACTCTGTAACCATATGTAACTTTCAAATAAACAATAAAATCATATCAATACCTAACAGGATAAAACTAATATGCATACAATTTAACATGTATCACGATCATTTAAAAATAACAAAACAAAAGATACCCTGTGTCTTACAACTGCAGTTACAAAACACCTATACCTCGATCCTATAATCCTATGGATATATATTCCACCATCTATAAGAGTTTGCAAGCCAACCACCTCATGCCTTTATTCTCCCATTTTGGGTATCTAATCTCTATATTGCCCACTTATATCAACCCAGTGCTCTGAGGAAATAATCATATCTTTCAACGTGAAGAATCTTCATTTCAGTTGGAAACTCATGAAGTGTGCGTCCATTAGCAAAGTCAAATCAGGACAGGCCATCTATAAAGTCAGCAGCGATATACACCGGTTCACAGACTCAAATCGCTTCCCTTCCTCTGGTTGGGTTCTGGTCAACTCAATGTGGGCTGTTTCACTTAGCCTCAATAGAGTAGCCATTGGTCGCCTTCCCTTTAGACCAAGGTCCCAACAAATTCTCAACATGCCTAGCTCTCTCATGCTAGGTCATGAGCTTCAGACCAGTAAACCCCTCTCACCTTCTCTATTTCCTGTGAACAAAATCCATGGGTGTCTGTGGCCAAAGTCAACCCGGCTCTTTATTGCCGCATTTCTTCTGCGTTCACCAACAAGCAGTAAATCTGGGTGGTCACCTAACAAGCATTTCAGCCTGCCACAAGTTTCCTTTAACATTCAGACCCAGAGAGAAGCTATCTTCATGGTTCCAGATTCCTTCGCTTCTGAAGATAATCACTAGTCAGAATTTTCCAAGGAAATTGACACTATCTTTCTTTATCGGTCCGTCTGACCTTCTCTCAGACTACAAGTATCCTGAGTACCCCGAAAGACTGGGTGGGGCTACTTTCTTCAGAGAAGTCTTTCAAGGTGTGGCCTAACCCCATCTAAGCACAAAGTGGCGTTAATCTCTTCAGAGATGTCTTTGGCACTAAGTCCTAAACCCTCTAGATGTCAATGCTTGGCTTGAGGTAACTGGATTTGCAAACTCTTTTCATACTTCCCAATAAACATTTCTATGCATCCTTATATTTACAATAACAGGCATAAGAAATCAATATAAACAGCATAGTCAGAAATCAAACTTAAAACCATCAAGGTCAATACTTATTAAGCTTATCTATGTCCTTATCTAAACTACTGTTTTCACAAAAAACATTGAAGTAGATCTCTGAAGGCATCAAAATAGATCCCATATTGAGTAGATATGATGATAACCACTGTGGAGACTGACCCTCCTCTTTCTTATGACATTCCTGTTATTGCTCAATGGGCACTTGAATAAAGTAGACATGGTGGCAGGGATGGAGGTTATGCATGGGCACAGCAACATGGACTTCCTCTCACCAAGGCTGACTTGGCCACAGCCACTGCTGAGTACCCTATTTGCCAGCAGCAGAAACCGACAGTAAGTCCAAGGTATGGAACTATTCCTTGGGGAGCTCTTCCGGCAACTTGGGTGCAAGTTGATTATATAGGATCACTCCCAGCCTGGTGGGGGCAGCATTTTGTTCTGACTGGAATAGACACCTATTCTGGGTATGGATTTGCCTTCCCTTCACTCAATGCATCTGCCCAAACCATCATTCATGAACTTACAGAATGTCTCATTCACTGGCATGGCATCCCACATAGGATTGCTTCAGACCAAGGAATTCACTTTACAGCAAATTCAATGCAGCAATGGGCCCACGCCCATGGAATCTACTGGTCACATCATGTTCCTCATCATACTGAAGCAGATGGCTTGATAGAACGATGGAATGGGCTCCTGAAGACACAATTGCGACTCAAACTGTGTGGCAACAACTTGTGAGTCTGGGGCAGTGTTCTCCAGGAAGCTGTGTATGCTTTAAACCAGCGTCAGTGGACGCTGTGTCTCCAATATGGTGCTGTGTCTCCAATAGCCAGGATTCATTGGTCCAGGAACCAAGGGGTGGAAACTGGAGTGGCACCACTCACTATTACTCCTATTGACCCACTTCCAGCATTTTTGCTTCCTGTTCCAGCAATCCTATGTTCTTCGGGACTGGAGGTCCTGGTCCCGAAGGAAGGAACTCTCCCATCTGGAAACACAACACAGATTCCACTGAACTGGCAGCTGAGAATGCCCCCTGGCCACTTTGGGCTTCTCATGTCTTTGGATCAACAGATCAGGAAGGGTGTTACTGTACTGAGTGGTGTGATTTACCCAAATTACCAAGAAGAAATTGGACTGGTGTTACATAATGGGGGTAAAGAAGAATATGTCTCTAATCCAGGAAATCCCATAGGCCGACTTTTAGTGCTACCATGACCTGCAATAAAAGTTAATGGTAAATTATAGCAACCCCATCATGACAGGACATCTAATGACCTAGACCCCTCAGGAATGAAGGTCTGGGTCACCCCACCAGGCAAAAAACCACAACCAGCTGAGTGATTGCAGAGGGCAAAGGTAATACAGAATGGATAGTAGAAGAAGGTAGTTCTACCTACTAATTACAACCATGTGATCAATTGCAGAAGTGAGGTCTATGATTGTTCATGTATTTTCTGTTTATGAACTTATTGAATCTTTTCTCATGTATGATATATCAGCTACAATCAGACTCAGTGTGTTCTCATTTATATGTATGATAGATGTTTGATGTTAAGTATAAGTTTGATTTCATTGATGTCTGGAAATTTTATGGGTAAAGAATTGTGTACAGGTGCCATGTTGGCAAGGGGTGGATTGTGATGGGTAGGTTTGTTATGCCAACATGGCCACAGAAGATTGGTGGGTCTGTTGTGACGGCACGGCCAATGAACACATGGGATGAATTGAAGGGCAGAGATAGGAAGGGCTCAATGGGTCCCACCCTCTCTCTTGCTTTCGGATCTTTGGACCAGACAGCTGCCTTGTTCATCCTGTGCCTTGACCTCAAAGCAACATTACCCGTAGGACACCTAATCGTGGACTGTGTAGCTGTGAGTTGAGGTTCCTTCAAGCCCTACTTCGCCATGCTCCTGGGATATGCACCTCTTGAGCTGGGGACTGTTGGACTCTGTCACCTGACTGACTGCTCTGTGTTTGCTACCTGTGACCAGATAGCCTGAATTGCCCTACAGAGGACTACTCAGTGGCCCTCAAGACTTGAATGACTGCCCGTCTTCTAGCGGTCTCATGCAAGTGAGTTGCATCGAGCAATTTATACTGCTTTATAGGTAGTTAACTGCTTCTTTCTTATCTTATATAGCTTCTATATATATAAATATAAAAAAAAGAATTACTAGTGTTCTGGTTTTATTTCTCTAAGCGAACCCTGCCTGACATAGTAAGCTTGACAGGAAATGAGTCCTCAGTGAAGCTTAGCTGGCTCATAAAAAAGGATCAAACGTTTCTGAAATAAATTGTGTTTACATGACTGTTTTTACATTTTGGATTTGTTTTTGAGTAATTCTATCATTTTAAGATGTTAATAGGAACTCCAACATCATTTATTGATTTACTTATTTATTCAGTCATAGAGCATTCTGAATTTCCTCTGGTTCATTATCATCTTTACTAGCTACTTTTGGTAGTAAGGATAGTCAATATACTCTCCTCTCCTATCCTACCAGAAAACTCTTGTTTGGAGAGGAGAAATGAGTAGGAC
Source organism: Nesogale talazaci (assembly GCA_004026705.1). Lineage (NCBI taxonomy): Eukaryota > Metazoa > Chordata > Mammalia > Afrosoricida > Tenrecidae > Nesogale > Nesogale talazaci. The sequence goes on from PVJH01004421.1 coordinate 36,518, forward strand.
CAGATCAGAATGATTTAAGGTTAGAAGCAGTCTCAGAAGAACAAGTAATTGTTAAACGCCAAGCGAGGGTCAGAATTAACCAAGTAGTCAATCGTAGTCATTTAATTGCCTGGGAAACTGCTTCTTTGGAATTCTTCCTGTAGTCCAGCCACAACTGATGCCTTCAACTTTCTTACTTTTTCCTTAAGATTCACAGAGACTCTTTTAGATAGATGCCTACCATAAATTGCCTTCATGTATGTTTCTAAAACATTAATAAAAGTTAATCATGAGGGTAGATTTACTTAATTTGGGACCAGTGCAGGGAAAGGCTTTCCCAAGCTGGTTATTTTAATCTATCAATATCTCAAGGAAAGGTTAGATGAAAATGATCACTCCTAATAGCATAATAGCTAAAACAGAGAGAGTAGAAGAAGGTTTGGAGAAGAAGGTTTGAAGAAGGCCTCAGAGGTATTGAAGAAATGGTAAATTAAGCTTTGTAGTCTGGATTTTAAGTTTAACTGGGACATCTCAATACAAGTGTTTATTGGAAACCCTAGAACAAATGAGATTTTTCCAGCCATTGGTATTGTAACCTAATGAGTACCAGTTGTGCAGTAGTACTGGACCAATGAGTGGCAAAAAGATGTGGCAGTCTACTTCAAAAAAACTTACAGCCGGGCTGAGCCCCGGTGGCAAAGTGGTTGTGCGCATCACTGCAGCCCACTAGGACAGAGGTTCACTTCCAGCAGTGGGGCTTGGCCTCCTACTACAACCGCCGGAGAGCAGTGATGCCCCCCCAAAAAGAAAAAAAAAACTTACAGTCTTGGAAATAGAGTGCTACTCTGTCTTATAGGTTCATAAGGAGTTGTAATTGACTGGTGGGCATTGGGTACGTTTGGTGTTATGTTATGAAAGAACAGAAAGACATCAGCAGTTTAGAACACTTTTTGTTGATATCAGAGGAGAGGTTTATGGCATTGTCTAATGGACACATCATGACTCAGTTTTCTAAAGAACTACCCCCACAACATGGAAATGGAGTACCTGCCATTATTTCAACTAAGAAACAGAATAGCAAGAAAAAATTGTTCATCAATTTAATTTGAATTGAATTGGAGGACTGCTTGGGAGAATACTAATGTCCCATCAACACCAATTATATCTTCATGTTATCCTTCTAATTGAAAAGATGTTATTTTCTTCTTGATTTTTAAAAATTTTTTGGGAGGCATCACTGCCCTTTGGTGGGAGTAGAAGACCCAGCCTTGCTCCTGAAGAGCTGCTGCTGGATTTGAACCGCCAACCCAGTGGGCTGCACACAACCACTATGCCTCCAGGGCTCAGTTCCTTTCTTCTCAATTTTTAGGTTTTTCAATGTAGCACTGTCCTTTTTTGTACTTTGGGATATTATACAGTTAATATAAGGAAGGAAGAAAACATCTGTCATTTTAGTTTATTTTTCTTCTGAAAGCATAAAAATGTAAAATGTATTGATTCTTACGAGGTTTTTGAATTTGACTTGTCTAGAATTCACATTTTTACTCCTTTAGCATGCTTATTTCTTGATTTCTCTCTCAGTGCCCTTTGTGAATCCTGTTCTGGTTCATAATAACAAAGATTGATTGGTTGTTTTTAAAAGCTCATATTGCTAAATGAAAGAAGTGAATTTTACAAAATGCTGAAATAATTGGATAGGATGAATGGAGGTTTTTTTTTTTAAATTCTTTGCTCATGAATTGATTTAACAGTTGCCAACTAAGGTGCAGGAAATTAAGTGCCACATTATATGTAGCCTGAGGCTTCTTGAAGGAAAGAAAATACTTTCACTTTTCAATGAGCTGTGGGAAATAGTTCCAAGACCATCAGGAAAAGCTTTATTTCTGTGAAAAAGAGCTCTGTGGTCATCAAAGCAGAAGGACCTTGAATTTCACATTGTGAAAGGTTTTGATTGAATAATCCCTGGGTCTTGATACTATTGACTTTGGGAGGCAGGAGAGGATGGAATTGGAATTGCAATCCTACAAAAGTTATTATCTTTAGTATACTGAGTCCCAGTATCCACTGAAAATGAAGGAAACGCCTAGCCACTAATTTCAATGAATGCCATTGCTCATTATAACATGGGACTAGGAAACAAGAACTTCAACTTAAATGATTTATTTACTCAACTCAAGGACATTTATCTTAATAATAGAAATCCAAACAATAAATAATGCTTTGTGCATGACAACATTTCTTGTGTTTTTTGGCTAGAATGTAGTAGACGATGAGAAGATTTTAAATTATCCAATGGAATAGATATTATTATGTGTGTTCAGAAACACAGATAACAAACAGTAGTATTGTTAATATTTTATATGCCGAGTATTATTTATATATTCAATATTCATCCTCAGCAATCCTGTGAGATTGTTTATTGCTGTTAGGTACCACTGAGTTTACTCCCCCTCATGTTGTGCTGCTGTTAGGTGTCATCAAGTTGGTTCTGATCCATAGCTACCCTATGCACGCCAGAAAGAAACATTGCAAGGTTACAGGATCCTCACGATTGCTTCTATGCTTGAGCCCACTGTTAAAATCCTTGTGTCACTCTATCTTGATGATGGCACTCATCTTTTTTTTTACTGCCTCTCTGCTTTACCAAGCATGATGTCCTTCTGCAGAATTCTGTTTCTGCAACTCTTAGCAACCATAAAAGAACCAGATATTGCTAGGTCCTGCACCATTTTCACAATTGTGATGTTAGTCCCTAGGTCAATCTTTCTTTTTTTCACTGACCTTCGACTTTGTGAACCATGATGTCTTTCTACAGGGTTCAACTTTTCCTGATAACGTGTTCAAATTACATGAGACAAAGTCTCACCATCCTGACTTCTCTGGACCATTCTGGCTGTACTTTCTGTAAGAGAGATTTATTTGTTCTCTGAGCATTCCATGGTGTTTTAAATATTCTTCACCAGCCCCACAATTCAAATATTCTTCCCTGGTTTCCCTGTTGATTGCCTCCCTTTCCTATACATATAAAATGGTGGGAAAGACCGAAGGTTGAGTCAGGTACACCTGATCAGCACAATTACATTGCTGCTGTTCAGCACCTTTAATAGTTCTTGTGCAGCACATTTGTCCGATCCAATCCATCATTTGATTCCTTGATTGTTGCTTCCATGATCATTGGTCATGGACCCAAATAAAATGAAAGCTGTGCCACCTTTAAACATTTCCTCATTTAGGATGATGTGGTCTATTGGTCTGATAATGGTGACATTTGTTTTCTTTACACTGAGTGGCTTTATTTCCACCCCCATCCCCACCCTACCCCCACCCCACCCCCACTTTGTGTTGTTGTTTATAAGCTCCACTCCCACAGCAAAGCTTTATTCTTTGATCTTCATCAATAAGTGCTTGAAATCCTTCTGGCTTTCAGCAAGTAAGAGTGTGTTATGTGCTTATCACAACTTGTTAATTAGCCTTCCTCCCATTTTGATGCTGTGGTGTTTTTTCAGATAGTTCTTTTTCGTGTTTTTTCAGATAGTTCTTTTTCTTGGATATGGTTATTATAATTATATAAGTGAGATTGCTATCTTCACCATTTTATACAAGTTACAGAATTAGTAACTGCTAGATCTGGGGTTTAAAAAGGAAACTGGTTCCAGAACTCAGTTATTATTCTATATAAGATCAATGATTCTGATGGATCACAGTTGGGTAGCACTCTGCTTGATTAAAAAAAATCAAGAAAGTACATATAAATAGTATTAATTGAAGTGTGGAAGAGAAATTTTAGAAAAACTTCCTCAGTGTATGAGCATATGGATTTTACTATTTTTAAATATGGCTTGGTGTGATGGGTAGGTTTGTTATGCCAACATGGCCACAGAAGATTGGTGGGTCTGTTGTGACGGCATGGCCAATGAACACACGGGATGAATTGAAGGGCAGAGATAGGAAGGGCTCAATGGGTCGCACCCTCTCTCTTGCTTCCGGATCTTCGGACCAGACAGCTGCCTTGTTCGTCCTGTGCCTTAACCTCCAAGCAACACTACCCATGGAACACCTAATCGTGGACCGTGTAGCTGTGAGTTGAGGTTCCTTCAAGCCCTACTTCACCACGCTCCTGAAATATGCACCTCTTGAGCTGGGGACTGTTGGACTCTGTCACCTGGCTGACTTTTGGTGACCTGCTCTGCTGTTTGCTGCCTGTGAACAGATAGCCTGAATCACCCTACAGAGGACTACTCAGTGGCCCTCAAGAGTTGAAGGACTGCCCGTCTTCTAGCTGTCTCATGCAAGTGAGCTGCCCTGAGCAGTTTGTACTGCTTTACAGATAGTTAACTGTTTCTTATCTTATATACCCTTCTCTGTATATAAATATATAAAGAGAATTACTAGTGCCCTGGTTTTATTTTTCTAAAAGAACCTTGCCCGATACACTTGGTAATACAAAGTTATTCAAAATTTACTAAGGTAGGCCATTCAATTCTAATAAAAGATTTCATCCTACATAGTCATTTATTTTATTCAAAAACATTTTTCAGGGGTCTGGTGTTAGGTAAAGATCAATCCGAGAGTCCCAAATAGTGGACTGATGGATATGAAGAATGAACCCTAAGTAGGAAACAGCAGTATTTTTTTGGGGGGGCGGGGCATCACTGCTCTCCGGTGGTGGGAGTAGGAGGCCCAGCCCCACTGCTGGAATCGAACCTCCGTCCCAGTGGGCCGCAGTCCCGCGCACAACCACTATGCCACTGGGGCTCAGCCCAACAGCAGTATTTTCTAATCCTCTGACTATGAGACAAAGGTGAAAATAATACTAAGTTAAAGTGGCATAGGAAATTTTAAGTTTAAATATTAGAATACCTGAGTTTCAATATTCTTGCATTGGATTGGGCATGCAATTGAGAAGCAGAACTGTAGGAAGCATGTTTGAGAAGAAGCTGCCTTGATGGCATAACAGGTGAAGGATTTACTGTTCTCAAAAAGATTCCAGCCTAGGGAGCCCTATTGAATTGTTGTGCTCCGTCTTGTAGGGTAGCTTGGAGTTGAAATCAACTCATTTGCAGTGGATGGATGTATGGTTTATGAGGGTTTTTAAAAATTTTATAAAAGATTCACTGTGGGAATCTTGTGAATTTTGAGGCAAACTCGAATGTATTTTATGGGCTTGAAGAATATTTAAGCTTTATATTTTTGTTCACTTACTCTGTCGCGTTGACACCAACTCATAGTAACCCTAAAGGACAGGGTAAAATTGTCCCTGGGGGGTTTTGAGACTCACTCTCAGAGGAGCAGAAAGACCTGTCATTCTCCTGTGGGGCAGTTGACGATTTTGAACTGCTGACCTTACAGTTAATAGACCAACTTGCAACCACTCCCCCACCAGAGTGTCTTCTTGCTAACTGTACTCATGTGGGTCCTTGACTTAGGGCAACCCTGTGCACACAAACAAATGGTTTCCTAGTTCTTTAACATCCTTTCAGTCTTTTGTAGATTGTTCAGTTGTGATAAGTAGGGTTTTTAGTGACCTATTTCTAGAACTGGATCACCATCCTTTTCTTCTTAGGCTACTTGTTAATTAACATAAAAACATGCAAGTTTGGCTGCACATTAGATTCATTAACCAAAATATATTTTACAATTAAAATGGTCATATAAAGTGTTTTTTTTTTTTTACTTAGAGGCTATGCATGGATTTGGATTGAATACATCAAACTCCTAAAAATTACAGAACAAGTTTATAAATGCCCTATAAACCCAAAAGAAAAGCAAAACAAAAGAAAACCTATTGCCATTTAGTTAATTATGTCTCAGAGCAGCCGTGTAAGACAAAGTAGAACTATCTCATAATTCCCAAGACCTTAATATTTACGGAAACAGATTGTCTTATTTTTCTTTTCTGGTGGATATAAATTTTTGACTTGTGGTCAGTAGCTTATCTGTCAATCATTGTTATCCTGGGTTCCTTTGTGTAGTAAGCACAGGTACATCTAAGGGTTTTCAGGTATGGGGATCGTGGCATCCATGGCTTTTATTAATAACCCCCCACTGGATGCCTCCTTGCAAATATCCTGTATGCTGTTAGAGAGTCTTGGGACCCATCCTAAATATATTGTTGCTAATTCTAGTTGGAAATGAAAATTGATAGCAAAATGCTTAGAGCCTTTAATATATGAACACAGAAGAGCACAATTCCTAGTGCTCTTTCCATGGAAAGGGCTGTTGTTCTGCTTTCCATGGAAAGTTTTGGCAATAAGATACAGATTGACTTCCTGCTTGAACCTAGGCCCCTCTCCCTGGCAAATGAGATTGCCAGCAGGTCATAATCAGCAGCGTAAACTGTGATGCCTTACAAGTGAAGTCCCCTCTCCCAGGATGAGTGCTCGATCACATCTCTCTTGTTTGCCTTGGCAACACCTGTTCCTTGCATTTTTAGGAAAGGTGTTGTCTTTGTTCAGAAACAATCTTTCAGATGTCATGGAGTCTCCACTTAGAGTTGGCAAAACTTTCAATAAGCATATGCCATCATCTATGTAGGGGTTTTTACAACTTTTCCAGTTTGCAATTCAGGTTTGACTATTTTGCGTTAAGTCACAGCATTGTTGAGATATAATTCACATGCATTGATTTTCTTTTTCTCCCTGCATTTCTTATTCCTTTTATAAATTGCATGGATGGTTGGAGTATGTTTGTTGTATATTTGGCATTTAAAGATGGAGAACATTTCTCTTTTGGGAAGAGAATATTGCATAAAATCTTTGGGGTTTGCAATATAGGGTGGCTTAAGAATAATATATGCAGCAGAAAAGACTTTATGCAGTGTTTCTAGCTATTCACTTTCATTTGCTTCTCTCTCTCTCTCTCTCCATGCCTGAACTGACTCTGAAAATTGCTATTGCCCTTGCATTTCATAGTTAGAAAAATAAATCACAGAGTACAATATGTGTCTAAGGAAAAGAGAGGAAAAAATATATACTAGAAGGAGTCTAGTATTAGATATTGGTTAGAGACAGCCTTCCTCCTGACATTTGCTTTATGAGCCTCCCAGGCTATATGTAATCCATTAATTGGATATTAGCATAGTTATAAAACTAATAGGAAACAATCCCTATTTTTCGTGAGCATCACTGCCTCCTTGTGGGATTATGAGCCCAGACTTGCTCCTGGAGAGCTGCTGCTGGATTTGAACTGCCAACCCTGCAGAGTCCCACACAACTACTATGCCACCAGGGCTCAGCTCCAACAGTCCCTATTTTCTTTAACAGTCCCTATTTTCAAGGAGGAACTTAAATAGCCAGAGTACATGAAGGTAAAACTGAGTGGTACAGAGAATGCTGTGTGGATAGCAAACCAAAAGAAAATTACAATAAAAAAACTCACAGCCCTCGTCAATTCCCACTCAGGGTGACTCTGTAGGACATTGTAGAACTGCCTCTGTGGGTTTCTGAGGCTATAAATCCTTCTGGGAGCAGAACGTCTTTCTTTCACCTGGTGATGCAGAGGGAATAATTCATTTTAGTAGAGTGGTCACAGAAGAACATGCAATGGTGGCATTTCATCATGTCTTTGCAGGATATTAGTAATTAGAGAAGAGAGAAGGGTGGTAGTATTTTGAACTTGATGGAACTAATAACTGAGTACAGGGCATTGAGCTAAATGTGTTTTTTCCATAATTTCACTGTCTTAGTCTTATCTCTACAATATTGAGATAGAAATGGAAGTTTGTGAAGGTATAGTTCTTCTTAAGGACAATGGGTAAAAGTGGCAAAGCCACTGCCATGTCTACATAGGGATAGGCAAATTTTCATAATGGACCAGATATTAAAGATTTTAGGCATTGTGGGGCCCACTGTATATTACAGTTGCTAGCATCTGTAACTGTAGCTATATGGAAATTAATGTGTGACAATTAGGCTTTTTGCCAACCTGGCCAAAGGGAACATGTGGGATTAATAAGGTTGACATCTCTTTGCAGGACAAAGAGATAAATAGCTTTGCTAGGCATGTCCCTCTCTCTCTTGTTCTTTGCCCCAGTCTGTGAGTGGCACTATCTGTGGGCCAAGCCAACCCATGGACCGTGGATCCTGTTTCTAGAGCCCGAGTCTCCTTTAAGACCTACTTTGCCACATTGTTGGTGTGTACATGGCTTGAGCTTGCAGCTGGTGGCTCCTGTTGCCTTGATTTGCTTGCATTTGATATCTCATCTGGCTAAAGTGACCAGACGTTACGATCTCACCAAACGCCCCGATCTCAAACAATTTTTCCCTTGCCCCATTGCGTTTTTAAAAAAGTTCCGACTTTTGGAAAGAATGCACCTCCCCCACCTCCACTCCCTGTCCCTGTCAATGGTGTCCCGCTTTACCAATGTTAAAATCGGATCACTTTACACCTAGGCCTGTTTTGCTAAGCTCCTAAGCTACTGATTGTTGCCTGTGTGCAATCTGTGCTTGCCTTTTCTGAGGGGAACTCTTCTTCCTTGACGTTGGACTCAGCTGTCCACCAAAGTTAATGACTTCCAGTCTATTAACTCTTCCATGAAAGTGAGTTGAACTGAACCCTCTGCACTCCTGAGTGTACTAGTTAGCTGTCATATTTCTTCTCACCAAACCTATATAAACTGAAATTATAAGTGTCCTGGTATTGTTTCTCTAGAGAACCCTGCTAATACAGTTATGTGTCTTGGAATATTATTCTTTGGATTTGTTTGAAACTATTAAAAAATTCACAACCATACTTAGTTTATAGACTCTACTCAATCAGGAAGCAGGCTGTATTTGGTCTGAAATATTGCAGTTTTCTTGGTGTCACATATGGTTTCACTTGACATAAAGCTAGATAGTTCAAATCTACCCAGCATTGTCATGGAAGAAAGACTTGAGAGTCACATGTTGTGTTAGAGGAACCAGCCTCTATATCATCATCACAGGTCCGGTGGGCACAATTGTAAAGTGATATATAAGTAAAGGTTATAGTAAAGTCATAGAAAATATGAGAGCTATAAATATTGGAATCAGACACATTTCATGGTAGCATGCTTACCTCCTGGGTGGCCATGATCTCAACAAGCAGATCCACGCATAGCACAGGCCAGGCCGGAGAGCTCCAGAGAGCCTAGGGGAGTGGGCCAGAGAGACTCATGGGGAACCTGATGGAGGAGCTGGCAGGAGGGAGAGCTTTCTAGTTTATTGATCACCAACACTTAAATATACTTCAGGGACATCACAGGAAGGGGATGTATAATCCGCATACAGATCACAAGAAGGTAATGTACAATGAAAGAAAGGGGATGAGCCAGGGACTTTCATATAATAACAAGGGGAGGGATTAGGGTCATACATATGGCAAGAATGGGGGATTCTAGGTCCCATATGACAGCCTAACCTTGATCATCCTTGGGTGGGCTTGATCTCCCTTTCTCTTACAAGGAAATACTCCACTACTGTTCTTATCAGAAGGGCACTCCCTTCTGTACGGTGGGACAGACTTTGCAGTCTGATTGCTCTAGATGGTTGATATCCCTTAGGGAGAATAGCTCCTGATCTATATATGTTGACCTCCAAGTGTATGGTCATATGCCATGTGTAGCAAGCATCTTAAGTTTGGCATATAAGTTTGGGGGTGGTAAATTGGGAGAAATCTTTTTGTTCCCCACAATGTTGTCAGGTAAGAACCTGTGACAACCCTATGAAAAGCAATTCTACCCTGAAATATGTGAGCTCATTATGTGTGATAGTCCACTGGAAAGCAATTCTGGTTGATGGCATATAATAATGTACCAAGAAAATGTTTCATTAAAATGTACCTATTGGGGCTGAGCCCCGGTGGTGTAGTGGTTGAGTGCAGGACTGCAGCCCACTAGGATGGAGGTTCAATTCCAGCTCCACAGGAGCAAAGGCTGGGCCTCCTTACTCGTCCCACCAGAGGACAATGATATCCCAAAACCAAAAAACAAAACAAAACAAAAATCTAAAATGTACCTGTTAAGAATTTTTTGCATGAAACGAAGGAAGAGTCCGAATTAGGAAATTGAAGCAGGCTTTATTGGGAGCAAGCAGACGAGTTCAACAGCTGTGGAGAAGCAAGCTGGTAAAGGCATGCCCAGTCAAGGCAAAGGGGAATTTTTATGCCCCCTGTCAGCCCAGAAAAGATCAGGCTATTCTTTGTAAAACAGGGAGGGGCAGGGCTTACATTAAGATTGAGTTGTTCTCCTGTGGCCTTGGGGAGGGGTAGGTCATGCGTGATGGTTGAGTCCTTCCCCCTGTGGCCTTGGGCAGCTGCAAAAGGTCTGGGGCTGGGTGTAAAACATTTCATGGAAAGCAGTTATGGTAACGAAAGTTATACCTGGGAAAGGCCAGGGGCCGTTGCCGGACTCAGACAGTATCAAGAAGAAAAAAAATGTACCAAGAAAATAAAACACAGAGATGGCACCAGTCTCCTTTCTCAAGGTATATATTTAACACAACTCCAGAGGTCTCCATTCTCAGGCAAATGTGGTTATCCATGTGTGTATCCATGTAGATACGACATTGCCTCCAGTTGTGATACTGCAGCCTCTGTAGGCAGTGATCTTGCACTGCAGGATGTAATATTGCATTCTACTACACAGATGTCTTTACTTAAAAATTCTTAGTCAGAATTTCAGTTAAGATAGACTTTGGTTTTGCTACTCAATCAGTCAATATTATCAGCTCTGCTCTTGAAATGACCAAAGAAATGCCATACTTAAGTTGCTTTGTCCATCTTTAAGGAGCAAGAATTTTCTTTGCTATATACTTTAAGAATGTTGAGTTATTAACAGTACTCCCATTTTTATTTTAAGCCAATAAATCAGCAAATTAAGCATACAATAACTTGAAAAACCAAACAAAAGCAATGCTGATGCTCTACTTACTTATAGTGTACACATGATAAGGCTCTTGGGAAATGGTGAGAATATAGAATATACTTGTCTTACCTAGATTGAGTACACCTGCATTTTCTTGAAACAGACAGTTTCTAATAGGGACAGTGCTCTCAGTATGAGACATCCTAATGGCATTTTATGATTTACTAGATTTCTTGTGGTAAGGTCATAGACCTAGAACAACTACAAGAACAAAAACTCAATGCCATCAGACTCAATGCCGACTCTCAGCCACCCTAAGGTGGAGCTGTCCCTGTGAGTTTTTGAGACCGTAACTCTTTATGGGAGTAAAAAAACCCAGTGACTGGTGGATTTGAGTCTCTGACATTTTAGTTAGAATCAAGCATGTTAATCTTTTGCACCATCCAGGGAATTTTACTAATCTCTAGTGTCTTGGAAATTTTATTGCATATTTTTTCTAGTTAGTATGAAGATTCCACTTAATAAAGTGCATTAGTGGGGCCTCGATAGCTCAGCTCTATTCTTTTGCTTCAGTTTTATCCTCCAGAAAGAAGAATGATAATAGACTTCTTTGTATTGACACATGTATTAATTAAGTTAATGAATTATTTTCATTGCTCCTTCATCTGGATTTGTTTTCCTTTTTATTCCTAACAGTAGGGAGAATCCAAATTAAGACCAACTTTGTCAGAAAAAGGAACCCTGGGTGGATTTTGAGTTGGACTATTAATCACAAGTTTAGCAGTTAGAACACACTAACCACTTCAAGGGAGAAAGATGAAGTTTTGTGCTCTGTAAAGACATACAGTCTCAGAAACCCCAAGAGACAATTCTACCTTGTTCTATAGAGTTCTTATCAGTCGGAATCCATTTGATGGCAGTGGGTTTGGCTTAGATTTATAGTTAGAATTTTTTTAAATTAAATGCTTAGCCAAGCAATTGCCTATTAAAGATGTTTAACAGTTAATGGCTGAAAATTATTTCACACGCTACTAAAGGTCATATTTACATGTACATGGAATACTTTAATCCTAAATTTACTGAATACATATTACTTGCACATTATTTTTCCAGGCTTGTAAAGAATTCAAAAAGTAGAATAATTCAAATTCTCCATAAGCAGCTTATGGAAGAACAGAGGGAATGTGATGTTTATTTGTTAAGATCACTTTGCAAGTGAAATTACCGACTTTGAGAATATTGTATGTGTGTGTGTGTAGTTCTTAAGAATTCCCATCTGTTTAATTTAAGGATGCATCACAAGTACCTTAACCTTTAAAAATGTGTCAGGAATGAATGATCAATAACAAATGCCTGCCACTTAGGATTAAAGTTCAGTGACATTCGAATAGACACAGGTTTTGTGATAAGAAGTTAATATTGTACTATAGTCAAGGCCATCAAGTCGATGGTGACGAATAACAACCCCATTGGATCGCGGAGTAGAATCGCCTCTGAGTTTCCCAAACTAAATCTTTTTAAGGGCCGTGGTGGTTTTGAACTGCCCACCTTGCCTATTGCAGCCTAACATGTTATTGCTATTTGACTAGGGCCCAGGAGATCAATAGTAAAAGTAGAAGAACCTTCCATAGGTGATTTCATTAAACCTAAATACGAACTTGATGAAATCCAGTCGATTCTGATTCATGGTGGAAGTAGACTGCCCCATCTTCCTCCTGGCAGTGATAGGTTTGCACTGTCACCCTTGAGGTTGTAGTGATTGGAAACTTTAACCACCCAACACAAACAGGGCTCCTTAGGTCATGCTACACTTAGGGCAATTCCATTCAGTAGAGAAGAACTGGAAGGGAAAGATTTGCAGCACATCTACAATGCAGATGGTGTTTTCCAAACTTTATAAAGGAGGCACTCTCACTCTGTCCATTTCATTGAATCACGGGTCCAAATGCACTAGAAACTCAAATGAAGGGGATACGTGTTTATGTAGCCCCAACCTGTCTTTTGGGACCACTTTGTTTTCTTATTGAAAACTATTTGTCTATAGGTGAAGGGAACACCATGGAATTTTCCTGAGCAATGTATATGTCCCCTGTTTATTGATAAGGTTTCTTAGTAGAAAACCTTTAGTTCGCATGTATTTTAAAGTATGCCAAGTATTCCTTTAGTTCAGTGTTTTAGATGCATGAGTTAGTCCGGATAGACTAGAGGAACAAATTTCAGAGACACGCATATAGGTATAAGGAAAGGGTTTATATACAAAAGAAATGTGACCCTAAGAAGGCATCCCAGTCCAGTTCAGTGCAAAGTCTTAAGTCCAATAATAACCCATATGCCCGCAATCAGTCTATAATGTCTGCTTCTGACTCAGGAAGTCACAGGTCAGTGGGTGCAGAATTCTGGCTCTGGCAGGGGTCTTCCCCATGGCTTCTCATTTCCAGGGCTCAGGTCTATCAACAGCATGCCACTCCAGCTTCAGAAGCCTGTCTTCATGCGGGCAAAGCCGTGTGGTCTCTCCGCTGGCTACTCCAGCCTCCCAGCCGTCGCCATTCTGTGTTGCCTGTGGCTAATCATCTCTCAAACTAACACCCAACAACTGGGGAAGATAGCGTGTCACCTTCACGAGGGAAATACCGCGAGATTTCCCAGGAGTCTCAGATGAAAGCCATGCCCACACAGAGGCCTCATCGGCTACTCAATGGCTTTCTCCTGATTAACAGGCCAGACTCCATCCCTACATTTCAATTAAAAAATTAGCATAAGCACATGACTGCCACAATGCATCAAAGTGAAAAGTAATACTTCCTAATGAACTTTTAGAATTGAGTGAGAATAAAAATTGTAATATTTAGTGTTTTCTATTTTTCCTAAAACAGAATTCATTTATATATTTTGTTATTATTATTCATATACATTTACCTAACATAATTATATTGTCCATTTAGTGCATGCAGCCAGATCTAGAAAGTATTTGGGAAAATTATTTAAATAGTATAGCTTTCGGTGCTTAGGACATAAGGTAGTGAAAGGATTTTTTAAAATTACATTTCCTTTTTTCTTCTTTTTTTTCTGTCTTCAACAAAGAGTATCTTCCCAGAAATTGACAAAGTGATCAGCTGCTCAGTGGCCAAGGGACTCGAGAGCAAAGTTTATTGTCTCTGCACTGCCAGCTTACTTATGTAAAGTAAATGTCAGAAGCAGCATGTGGGGAACTGTAATGGCTTAATTTACATGTACGGAGTCAGGACAAAATTAATAGCAGTCTGTCACCTAGGTTTGTTAGCTAACTCCTGGATTTTAATGTTGAGCAAATGAGTGTGTATTTTAACACTATTTAAGAGCCTTTTTGGAAGCCTTCTTTGCCTCCTTTCTCTTGACTTAGGTTTCAAGTCAGTTTCTGAGTATCTTCCCTAATTCTTTTTTTTTTTGGTGGCATCACTACCCTGCTGGGAGTAGGAAGCCCAGCCTTGCTCCTGGAGAGCTACTGCTCTTCTCTAATTCTTAAAGTAAGAAAGTGGTATGTAGTCCCTAACAGATGACCCCTTCTTAATGAAACCATTGAGAGGTCTCTTAAGGAAAACAAGTACAAAACATGACTTCAATGGGTCACTGACAGTCTGTTTTTTGTTTGTTTGTTCTTTATAACATCCCTCTTCCCTATAAGAAGGTGCCCTGGTAGTGTCAGGCGGAGCTTTGCATGGTCCGCCGTTGGAAACCACCGATAACACTAGAAAAGCTGGGACTCTACTCCCATGAACAGTTACAATCTCAGTGGATATGACTTGGCATTGACTGGATGACATTGAGTTTAGTTTAGTTTTGTATCTTGCCAGATGTTTAAAATTGGGGCCCTAGGGTAGACCAGGTCAATATAACTTTTTGCCTTTTTTTGTGTGAGAGCCTTAATGGATTCTTTAAAGATTTCCTACTAATTCCTTCTCCTGCGGTTCTCTGAATTAGCACCTTTATTGCTAATAAAGGTTGCCCTTTGTAGCTTTTCTTTCGGCCCTTAGACAACCTACACTCTGGTATACATCTGTTACTTGATTGATGAGGACCCTCCGTTCTTGCACCACATTGTAGCACGTCCAAGGAAATTCCTCTATACCTCACCTTGTGTCCTAGTCTACATCTGTTCCAGAAGGAAAATCTGTGCATCCCTCTAACTCTGACAAAGTGCTACCCTATCCCAACATGATGGCACTCTCCTATCTGCCGTCAAAGCAGTTTCTTTGTCTTTTCCACTCTGTTTTTCTGTAGTTTGGATTAGATTCTAGTAGAATTTAACTTTCTTATGTGAGTCAAGCTGCAGTCTTCAGTGGCTTTTGACAGCTGAATACAGCCACTGCTTTCTAAGTGACAGCTGACTACAGCCACTGCTTTCTAAGTTCAAGCTGACTTCATTGAGCTTGGGGTTAGAGGGCCGCACCTCTTAGCCCATCTTTCAAAATCACTGGAGGGAGGACTTCACTGCACAGTGACAGCATTTTCCAAAGAAAACAAATAACCTGGTTTCTCCAAAATCTCTCCTTCAGCCCTTGGACCTCTGTTAATACCTTAACCTAGCTGAGTTCCAGAAAGATACATTATATTTCCTTCCTTCACCTGTATAAATTTTGCGTCTGTGCATTTGTCTGATGCAGAGTTTGCTGGCAGATAAACACTATCTTGGCTCCCCAGTTAAATCTTGGGCAAGAAGAACTCTATTCCGTAGTTCTCAGTTATTTCTACAAGTGGAAGTCAATGGAATTCCTTAGAAATTTTTTAGAAACTAACTTAAGAGTGGCATAATACTTACACTGCATTTTGTTGCCAAATGTGAGTTCAGAAGTTTGGTACTGCTAGCCACTCCATGGGAATAAACTGGAAATTTATACTCTAGTAAAGAGATACAGTCTCATAAATCCTTAACAGCAGTTCTACCATGCCCGATTGGATCACTAGGAGTTGGAATCAACTTGGTGTTAGTGAGATTTGGGGGTTGGAGTGGGGGGAGTTGGGTAATGGGAAAGCTTACCAAAGGCTTAGTGATGTGTTTCTATAAAAACTGAGGCCCATAAAACCCAATGCTGCTCACTTCTACTTTGTAACCTATGGCCCTGCCATAGATTCTGTGGAAATGTTTATTATTTTGTTTGGCATATTAATAAAGTACAATATGAATTTTTATAGTAGATACAAGGATGTATATGACAGCATTTATCTTCATGAGTACACAATCTAAGGGAGAAGCCAAATATGCTGTAAAAAGCACAAAATAGATGTATAAATCTTTAAGACACCAGAGCATAATATAGTGATGTGGCTCTCCAAATGGTTTGGTATTGATGAAAAGAAACACTCATTGGTTAGGCATTGTGATATTTTCATATAATGATGCTCGATTGGGTGTTGTAGAATATAACATTATCCATTATTATAAAGATGCTAAAAGAAATGAAACCATAAGGATGTAGAAAGAAAATATTAGCAGTGTATGAACATGGAATGAGCCAGTGCTAGCATAATAAATTTATGCTAGCACTAGCTATTTTACTTAATTTATCATTAAAAGTAGCCAAAATGAATATAGCCAACTATTAGTGACATATGTAAAAGCAGCTCATCTCCCATACTTGATGCTCGGCTGTTAATTGTAGTCAAGTCAGTTCTCCCTCACATGGATACCATGCTGTAGGGTAGAAATACGTCACAGGATTTTCAGTGCTGTGGCTATTCCAAGTCTGCCATCCAAGATGATGACTCTGGGTGGGTGCCAAGCTTGTAGTCAAGCACTAACTATTGTGCAAACTCTGAATCACCTTGTTAGATACATGATATACTAGTAATTCAGAAATCTGACAGACAAAAAGTCTGAGGTATGAGGCCCTGCTTTGATCATGAAGCAGTTAAAAAAAGGCAAAAAAATAAGCAAACAAATGAAAACTCACTGCCATTGAGTCAATTCTGACTCACAGTGATCCTATACTAGGATGGGATAGTCCTGCTCCTAAGTTTCCAAGATTGTAATTCTTTTTTTTTTTTTTTAGTCATTTTACTGGGAGTTCATACAACTCATCCCAACCTATACATCAATCGAATCATACATGCTTGTATACATCTTGTTCTTATTCTTTTCTATATATTTACTTTCTATTGAGCCCTTGGTATCAGCTCTTTTCCCCCTCCCACCCAGCCTTCATAACCCCCTGATAGATTGCACATTGTTATTATTTTCATCTCTCACACTGACCATTGTCTTCCTTCCCCCAGGTTTTCTGTTGTTCTTCCCTTTGTAGATGGGTATATGATTATGTGTCCATCACTGCGATCATTTTCCCTTTACTCCCTTCCTCTTCCTCATTCCCCTATCCTTGTCGTATCACTATTCCCACTCCTGTTCCTGGATTCTGTGAGTCATGAGCTCCCATCCCTTTCTATACCTGTGTACATATTCTGGTCTAGTCTGAATTGGGAAGTAGCACTGGGGTCATGGTATTGGGAGATGAGGAAGCCTTAAGAAACCAGAGGAATACAGTGTATTTCACTGATACTTTCCTGCACCCTGGTGATTCATCCCCTCACTGCGGGCCCTCTGTAGGTAGGTTGTTCCACTGTCTACAGATGAGCTTTGGGTCCCTACTCCAGCCCCCCTTGCTCTCAACAGTGTTTTTGTTATGAGTCTGCTGATGTTTATTACCAAGTCCCTATGATTCCTCATGATCGCACCGGCATGTGCTTCTTCCATGTGAACTTGTTGCCTCACTGCTGAATGGTGGCTTTTATAATTACAAGCCTTTATGACCCCAGATGCTATATCTTTTAATATCCAGGCACCATCCACTCTCTTCATCACATTTGCTTATAAAACCATTTTATCTTCAGTGATTGTGTTGGGAAGATGAACATCTCAGATTGCTGATTTGTTTGAACAAAGTGTTCTTATATTGAGGAGGGTATGAGGAAAGACTCAAACTCATCCCCTACCTCAGTGTATTGCTGTATAAATATACACATGTATATATGTATATATGTATATATGGGCTGCCACCTCTATTTTTGTGAATTGATGTGTGTGTATGTGTGTATATATATGTGTGTGTGTGTATATATATATATATATATATATATATATATATACACCACTATGTTTATATATCTATCGATTGCTTTGATTCCTTGGTCCTTCCTGTGTTTTCTTTTACCTTCCTCCTGCCCTACAGTCACTTTTCCCTTATTTCTGCCCCTTGATACCTCCTCTTAGCTAGTTTGCTGTTGCTCTGACACACACACACACACACACACACACAGAAACTGATTTATTAAATGAAAATAGTAAATGAATAAGAAAAAATAAAATAAAAAGAGAAAAGAAATATACAAAAATTCTGGGTCCGTTCACTGATCTTCCAGACTGTCCAGGAGCTGGCTCTCCTGCTCTGGAGTGCCCTCTTCGCGTCTCCTTGGGGCGTCATAGCTCCACCTTGCTCCGGCTGTTGATCTGGTATGTTCCTTTCTTGATTCATAATATTTTGGGGGGTTCAGAATGTGCTACCTCCCCACCATGTGACCCCACAAATGTTGCCTGTCACCGTCTGCCCCAGTAAGGGGACAGCATGACAAGTGCCATTGTCAGTTGTCCAATCCCTGCTGTGTCCCATTAGCTCCCTGCAGGACTTCATCCTCTAAGCCTGGTGGGGTCCAATCCAGCTATCTCTATTTTTCCTCCATGCTGGCCTGCCTCCGCGTGGGTGCGGCATGCCAAACCCTCTCCCCAACCTGTAGGTTCAGTTCTGCTCTCCATCACACCCACTGCCA